>WNWU01000035.1:10071789-10091927 GCA_012654045.1 Ptyas mucosa
TACTCTACTCTACTCTACTCTACTCTACTCTACTCTACTCTACTCTATTGCCATTCCATTCCATTCTTCTATCCATCCTTTCGAGGTGGGTAAAATGAGGACCCAGATTGTTGGGGACAATATGCTGATTGTCAGGCATGCCTCCTTTCAACACTCAAGAAAGAAAAACCCCAACTCCATTTTCATAGAGAAAGGTACTTTTACTGAGTGAGAACTGAATGCAATCCAAGAAAAGCAAGGTCTGAAGCAAAGGCGTGAAAATCCCATATAGAAAGCATCCCCCCCAACTGTCTAGCGTAAATCATCCAATCCACAACTTCTCCAGGGGCCATGTGGGTGCAAATGTCTGGCAGTGTCATCCTCCTGGTATGCCACGACCGTTGACCTTGAGATGTTATCAGCTTCAAAGAAAACGCTGCAGCAAAGTTTTCTCTCTTCTTTCTCCTCCAGCTCACTTCCCCCCTCCCAATAATTCCAATAGTTCCCCCCTCTCCCCGTTTCATGGCAGCCGAGCAAGTAAGCAATGAAAGAGCGGAGACTGACACTGACTCTGTAAACCGCTTAGAGAGGGCTGTAAAGCACTATAAAGTGGTACATAAGTCTAAGTGCTATTGCTATCCTGTCCTGTCCTGTCCTGTCCTGTCCTGTCCTGTCCTGTCCTGTCCTGTCCTACCCTACCCTACCCTACCCTACCCTACCCTACCCTACCCTACCCTATCCTGAATTTTGCATGGTGATCATCTGTTCTTGTCCCTCTCTTCATGTATATTGCTTGAACAGGACATAACTCTAAAGACTGGAGACAGTAATGGTATGTGAGATCAATCCAGAGAAATGGGGCAAAGAGATGCTGTTTAGGGAATGGCCAGATAAGAGACATCAGAGCCCACAGCTGCATAATGGGTGGAGAAAGAAACTCAGACAGAGCCCTCCATAATTTCTCACACTGTAAAAGAGTCTGGAGATTTGTACAAGTAGTCCTTGACTTACGACCACAATTGAACCCAAAATTTCTGTTGCTAAGCAAGACGTTTTGACTCATTTTATGAACTTTCTTGCCACAGTTGTTAAGTGAATCATTGCAGTTGTTAAGTTAGTAATACGGTTAAGTGAATCTGACTAAATGAAGTGTATTAAATTGAGGACTACTTGTGCTTTCAGATTTACAAGAGTTTGTTAATGTTTTACAATAAAGACAATGAAGATTTTACAGTAAAATAGAAGTAGTTCATCTGGTTGTACTATCTGATCTTCTTGGGAACACTGACAGGGACTGGCAATAATAGTCCCATTCTATTAGGGAGCTCAGTGATTAAAGAGACTGAGCTTGTCAGCTCTAAAGACCCAAGTGCCATGTGACAGGGTGAGCTCCTGTTCCTTGACCCAGCTCCTGCCTTCCCAGCAGCTCAAAAGCATGCAAATGCGAGTAGATAAATAGGTATCACTTTGGTGGGAAGGTAACAGCATTCCGTGTGCCTCAGCATATAGCCATGCTGGTCATGTGACCATGGAAATGTCTTCAGACAACACTGGCTCTCTCAGCCAGGACATGGAGATGAGCACCACTCTGTACAGTTGAATATAACAGGACAAGGGGAAAATTTTAAATAGAAAGAAAGGGGTCCGGCTAAGGATAGATCCATCAACCTTTCAGTGTGGTAAACAAATTGTGTGCTAAACACACAGAAGAGGATTAAGTGGATTAAAACCACAGGCCCGCTTGAACCAGGCACTCATTGGTGGATCACATCCTGGTGCTACATCATCTGATTGAGAAGCACATCCACAAATTGAAGTCTCCATTCTAGATAGCTGTTCTTGACTTTAAAATTACATTAAAGATTCCATATCCCAGTTACTAGTATGAGAGAAACAGCAAAAAACTAATATTGATAGGCAATTACTCCATCTGATCCAAGAGCTGAATTTAAACCACACCTTAAAGTGAGATGTAATGCTCAAGAAAAGTTTTCTGACACCAAATAGAGAGGGGTGATACTAATGTCCCTCAGTACAACAGGAGTGCATTTGGCTCCCATGTTGTTTCAATTTTAGATGCATTCTGGTCCCCAAACTTTCATATGCTAAAGACTGCAAGTCGCAAAGTGCCCAGATTGCTTTATGCAGATGACTCTGCAGTGATCTTTCCCACCCTCCTTGGAAAAAGACACTATTGCTTTAACCCAAGGGGTCTCCAAACATAGCAACTTTAAGACTTGTGGACATCATCTCCCAGAATTTCCCAGAAAGCATGACTGGCTGGGGAATTCTGGGAGTTGAAGTCCACAAGCCTTAAAGTTGCCATGTTTGGAGACCCCTGCTCTAACCTGATTGCCATTCCCCCTGCATTTTCAGCAATGGGAACCATCTGTTTCTCTGCTGACTTTTAGAAATGAATGCCTCATGATAAATGGAGACTTTGCCATTCAGAGACATGAAACATTTCCATGTGAAAATTAACAAAACCATGAAACATTGCTGAGCGAAATATGAATTGGAGATGATAATTGACTTCTTGTGTGGTTAGCAAACTCCCCCCCCCTGAAAAATGATTAATGTTTATCACAGATTAATGAATGAGCAACTTCCAGAGAACTGAAAATTCTTCCCTCTCAAGTCTGACTCATCACTTCGCCTCTTCAACACATTTACGTCACACTTCTATCTTTCTCTCTCTCTCTCCCTCTGGAGCAGCAGGCAGAAGAGCTCAGAGAGTTTAGGATAAAAATGGAAAAAGCTAGGCAGGATTAGGAATGTGCATTGGAGAACTCACGTCGGAATCACAGTTATCCATCCCCTGTGGATTTTTGATTTTAAATTTAACTTTTTAGGGAAAAAATGATCAGTCAAATATTTGCTAAATTCCAAGGAGATGTTCAATCTTCCTGCCCTATATTTTGTATTGTGCATTCGTCATAGCTTAAAACTCTTCCATGAGATATTTTCTCTTTGGCAGAATACCAGAATAACAAGGTTGCAAGGGACTTTAGATGTCTTCTAGTTCAACCCCTTGCGTCCCTATACCACACAGACAAGTGGCAGTCAAGTCTCTTCTGAAAAGCCTCCAGTGATGGAGTACCCACAACTTCTGAAGAACTTAACTGTTCTCACTGCTGGGAAATTTCTTCTTGATTCCAGGTTGCTTCTCTCCTTGATTAGTTTCCATTCATTGTTTTTTGTCCTACTTTCAGGTGCTTTGGAAAATAGGTTGACCCCCTCTTCTTTGTAACAGCCCTTCAAATACAGATACAGATTAACAGAGTTGGAAGGGATCTGGTAGGTCATCTAGTCCAATCCCCTGCCCAAGCAGGAGACCCTACACTAGTCTCTTTTTGAAAGCCTCCAGTGATATTGGAACCCTGCTATCATGTCACCCCAATCCTTTTCACTAGCCTAGACAAACCCAAATCTAGACAGCACACTAAAAAGCAGAGACATCACCCTGCAAACAAAAGTGTGTATAGTCAAGACTATAGTTTTCCCAGTTGCCATGTATAGCTGTGAAAGTTGGACCATAAGAAAGACTGAGTACCAAAGAATTGAGGCCTTTGGTGCTGGAGAAGACTCCTGTGAGTCCCTTGGACTGCAAGGCGCTCAAACCGGTCAGTCCTAGAGGAGATCAGCCTTAGCTGCTCTTTAAAAGGCCAGATCCTGAAGATGAAACTCAAATAATTTGGCTCCCTAATGAGAAGGAAGGACTCACTGGAGAAGAGCCTAATGCTGGGAACAATTGAGGGCAAAAGAAGAAGGGGATGACAGAGAATGAGGTGGCTGGATGGAGTCACTGAAGTCATCGGCATGAGCTTAAATGGTCTCCGGGGGATGGTGGAGGACAGGAAGGCCTGGAAGAACATTGTCCATGAGATCGTGATGGGTTGGACACGAGTTTGCAACTAACGACAACAAGACAAACTCAATTCCTACAATCATTATTTGTATGCTTTAGCCTCCAATCCCCTAATCATCTTTGTTGCTCTTCTCTGCGCTCTTTCCAGAGTCTCTACATCTTTTTTATAATATAGTGACCAAAACTGGATGCAGTATTCTAAGTGTTACCTAGAATCCCCCTGAGATCTCACACAAAGTTTAATGCTGGCATTCCAGAAAATGCTTTGTATTAGAAGAATCTTATAACCCTTGCTTTCCCTCAGCAGATTTATCAAGGTCTATATGGAATATTTAACTCTCATTATTGAGTTGAGGAGTAATGTTCATTGATGAATGAACATATCCTGGAATGAACATACCCTGAAACCTACATCATGAAAGATAAGTTTAAAATTTAATATAGGACCTCATGAATATGAGAACCAGTTTGTAGTGGTTAAAGGCAATAGGCTAAACATAATGAGTACTGATCATGCCTTAGACATAAATCTAGCTGTCTAACCATCAGTTTATTTCTGTTTTGCGCCAAAGATCCATAAGGGGGTTCCTGTGAATAATAAACTCAGATATTATCTTTTCTTTGATCAAAGAAGTTGATTATAAAGAAGCTCTCTCATTGGAGGATTTTAAGAAAAGATTAGACAGCCATTTGTTTGGAATAGTATAAAATCTCCTGCTTAGCAGGGGCTTGGACTAGATCTAGAAGACCTTCAAGGTTATTCTGTATTCTATATTATGTCATTAACTTATCCCAGCAAGTTTCATTATATTCACCAACTGTTCCTCCATTGTGGGTAATACTGAATCTTTCCATTTTTGTGCATACAATAATCTCACTGACACAAACCACCTCTGCATTCTACTGAATAATATTCAGTATGATAACTACACAGACTCACACCAAATTACAATTGTGATTGGACAGACGTTTATAATTTTCTATACAGAAAGGCAAAAGGTAAACCAGATTCTGCCATGCAACTAAATTAGTTCCCTCCTGGATTCATGAGCAATTCTTTTTTCCATTTGTGAACAAATCTTTTCGCCCACTTCTTGCATGAGATGTAACTCTTGGGGTTATATTTTAAGTGATTAGCATCTGGAAAATGTAGATCCATCTGATCATTTCAAAGGCTCTTCTGCATGAAGACCACAGCAACTGACCACATTGCCTTTGTGTCCTGAAGATTCTGATTCTCAACCCCTGTGAAGTTTCAGGGCACATTTTGGTACAGTGTTAGTTTGTGTCACCATACTGTAGATTTTCAAGATGGAAAGGTGATAATAAACAGGTGTAAGCCCTGATTTCTAGGGAAAGCATTATTTTTAAATAGATTTATAATAGCTACCCAATCCAAATGATTCCAAAAGGTACAAAGGGCATTTAAATCCTTTATGATAGTTAATTTTAGTTTGTGTGTCTATGGTTCAAGGCAGGATCTGTTGCAGCTACCGCCACTCTAGTATACATTCATAAAAACTATAGGAAGGAAATAATGTTTGGCATAGAAAAATAGCTTAGTAGTATCATGGCTAAATTGGGAACTGAATATCAAACCTCCTCCTTTTATTCTCCTGCCAAATATTTCTTGTATTTGTTTATAAGCAACCACAAGTATATCTGACATTTTTTTAAAAAATCATTCAATCATTGTTTCATTCTTGCCTGGATGAGTCCCTGCAGTTTTCTTGACAAGGTTTTTCAGAAGTGGTTTGCCATTGCCTCGTTCCTGGGGCTGAGAGAGAATGACTGGCCCAAGGCCACCCTGCTGCCTTTGTGCCTAAGGTGGGACTAGAACTCACAGTTTCTAGCTTGGTACCCTAACCACTATGCCAAATTGGCTCTACATCTGACTTAGCAGCAGAGAAACATTGCTACTGGAGCAGCACTGATGAGAAATCCTCCCCATACCTTTGCCACCTTTAAGAGAATGTCTTCCTTTCACACGCCCTTTGCTTTCGCTTTTCAGAGACTGGCATGATCTCCATAAACAATCAAGATAAGTGCAGGTCAAATACCTAATTTCCTTCTACTAGCAAAATTGTGCTTGTACCTTAATTTGATTTCTCTGTTCATCGCTCTGAAGCTTCTTCAAAATTTGGGGGGAAACATAAAAGAAGCCATTGCTAGTGGCGATGTAGTAAAACAACAACTTTCCAGGTAGAAATTGTTGACAAGGTTATGGTTCCATACCGAAGAAGAAACTGGTGGGTTTTATAAATTAAGGAGAATAGGACCAGAAAATCCTGCTGCTGATGTTACCTAGTCTGGTAATGAAACCTTCAGAAACTAAATTAAAACAAGCTTGGAAACCAAATCACTGCCAAAATCTAAAACCTGAGCTACAAGTATTTTCTATTATTTCAAAGAAACTGATGTCTCCATCTCGGGAAACTGGCTAACAAAGTTACTTGCAGGTTGCTTTGTTTGTTTTTCTTTCTTTTTCCTGTGAAACCCCAGCCAGTGAGTCTATGTCATCTGTTTTCCAGGAAACAGGTAAGCCCTACCTTAACCCTCTTGCAGTCATGTAAAAGGTATCACAGAGCAAACATTTCAGGTCACTGCTAGAATGTAAAGTAGAAGCACTGAAGAGTTTCAAACTTTTCTGAGAGGGGGAAGAAAAGTTATATTAATTCATCTTTACCATAAAGCACATCCAGGTGTTGGAATAAACAGGTTGGGACTTGTGAGCAAATGTTGCAATATTCATATGTATTAACCTTCATTTATTAAAATTTGATTATTAATTCTCTTATCATCCTTCATCTTTATTACCCTGGAGAGAACGGCTCTTGTTCACCTTGTCAACCAGCCAGCTGTCCTTCCTGCCAGGGGTCAAGCTAAACGAGGATCAATTATTGTAAATCTCATCTGATTTATTGGCTGCTTTCCAGGACAGGTTTTTGCTCCCAATGTTTTTCACTGCCCTGGATTTTTAATTTTGAAAATGCAGAAGAGATGCTTTATTTTTAAATGCTTGACTAAGCATATTTCTTAAAATGTATGCAGAATGCATTTGTGCTTCACAACGAACATGCTTTATGGATTCATAGGCATTCAAAGTGTGCTTTTTCTTTACTGGACAGGCAGTCCTCGACTTGCAAACATTCATTTGGTGACCGTTTGAACTTACAAAGCTGCAAAGTTTGCAGTCTCCCTGGGTCATGTAATCCCCTTTTACGACCTTCTGACAAGCAAAGTCAACGGGGAAGTCAGATTCACTTAACAACTATGTTATCATCTTAATAACTGTAATGATTCACTTAACAACTGCAGGAAAAAAGGTTGTTAAATGGGGCAAAACTCTGATTCTGCCTTCCATCCTTCCAAGTTCGGTAAAATGAGGACCCAGATTGTTGGGAGCAAGATGCTGACTCTGTAAACCACTTAGAGAGGGCTGTAAAGCACTATGAAGTAGCATATAAATCTAAGTGCTATTGCTGTTGCTATAAGATCTTAACCTCGTTTTCCAAAACTTTCTCAATTTGATGATTATAGTCAGTTTGGGAAATTTTGCTGCAGCCATTAATCAAATGGTCAATTGTTTCATCCTTTTCACTACAAAAGTGATATTTACTCTTTTTTTTAAAAAAATTGATTTATATGCCGCCCTTCTCCGGAGACTCAGGGCAGCTTACAATGCATTAAGCAATAGCCTTCATACTTTTGTATATTTTATACAAAGTCAGCTTATTGCCCCCAGAAACTGGGTTCTCATTTTACCTACCTTAGAAAGGATGGAAGGCTGTCAACCCTGAGCCTGGTGAGATTTGAACTTGCAGTAATTGCAGGCAGCTGAATGTTAATAACATGCTTTAGTCTGTTGCGCCACCAGAGCTCTTAACAACTTAACAACTGTTTCACTTAGCAACAGAAATTTTGGGCTCAATTGTGGTCATAAGACGAGGACTACCTAAACTACACTTCTTGCAATGACTTGGAACACATTCTGTACTGTACTCTAAAAATTATCTGATTCTGTATAAACCTGTTTCAGAATTTATTCTGTGTCTCATGTTGTTCTTTCTGTCTTCCTTTAGCAAAGGAATATGAAAGAGACTTCTTGATTTATGTCACCAACATTATGAAAAAGACATAATTTCTCACCTAAATTCCTTACTTTCTCATTTTAGGAGAATGCCCCGCATTGCAGCATGCAAAAAATACTTGTTAGAATAAAATAATTCTTTTTTACTCCTTTTTATTTTTATTGCTGTCCATCTTGATAAATGATGCTGTTTTGACACAATAATATTTCTACAATATTAATAAAAATAATTGAAAAACAACCAACTTACAGCAGGGTCCCCAAAAGTGGTCTTTTGGGAACTGTCTAAGAAGTTGATCTTATTGTTTTTGCTACTATTATTATTCATAGTGCTATTAGTTAAAGTAGTATTTATTAAATTATTTTCATATAATAAATGCTTGGGTGTGTGTGTGTCGATGAACAGTCTGAAATGTCATGAAGAGGTTGATGAGCTGAACAGTTTTGGGACCCCTTGACTTAGATTATTAGAAAGAATGGAATGGAATTCTTTATTGGCCAAGTGTGATTGGACACACACAAGGAATTTGTCTCTGGTGCAGAAGCTCTCAGTGTACATACAAGCAACAAGTAATAAATCATGAACATAAATAAAATGCAATCATCATAAATTATAAGATACAAACACAAAGTGATAGTCATAAGATGTTAGATGATAATTCTTAAACAGTTTTGAAAATTTTAGCCTTCTCCAACCTTCCATCTTACCTGTATCTTACCTGTAGATTGCTGGTGGGACAATCTAACCCATCAGACAAGGCAACACAGTCCATTTTAAAATGACTATTCTTGATCCATGGGAAGTTTTTCTTTTAATGGTTTCTTTGACTCTCTACTCTTATAACCTTCAAGTAATTTTAAGTCTACATTAATATATTCATGATGCAAATTTGATACTGAAGCAAAAAGGAGGTAAATATATTTTAGCTTCAGTTGCAAAACCAACAAACTAAAATTCGCTTTCTGCAAGTATGAACGGTGTAAATACAATATTATGAATGCAAGAACTTTTGTGGAGCTGAGGAGACGTATGCAGGTCATGTAAACAAATCAGAAAGAGAAAATAATGGAATGAGATCACAGACCCCAAATATTCATAAAAGAAGCTCAGCCAGGGCTGATTTGCTGATTTGCACACCAGGTTGGAAATAATCCTTATTGACTCTTCTCTGCTGCTTGTGTTGTTTATTTCATTAAAGTTAAATAACAGCACTTTTTATATCAACTCTGATTAGTTTGCATTTTTAATTTTTTAAAATGTTTCTAATTTAAAGATGAAAGATTGCTTTGTTACAAAAAATAAAGATACCAAATAAATAAATGATCTAAAAAAAACGTGGTTAAAATAAAATATGATAACTAAGCTTTGACAGCTTTTGAATCTCCAACAAGCATCTTATTACTAAGTGCATTATTAAACATCAACAATTAGTAATAGTTAAAGTTGATTAATATAAATATACTGTACTTAATAATCATCCTGATTAGAGATTGAGTAAATTAATTCATTGTTAATTATTATAATTAAAGAGTGCCAAACCAGTGGCATATTTTCCCTCTTCCACGTTGTCCTCTCTCTTTAATTTAATTTAATTAATTAACCTAATTTAATTAAATTAATTTATAAGGCAGCTCTTATAATGTAATTGTTGTAAAGTGAGATAGGATTTACAGTGAAACCCACTTCTTGTAAGGCCATCCCAAAATTAGCTTCTTCTTTTGGGCTTCCAGTTGGCACACAAGGTCAAATCATATATTTTTCATGCATTTCTCTACAGGCAGTCCTCGACTTACAAACAGGGGTGAAATCCAGCAGGTTCTAACAGGTTCTGGAGAACAGGTAGCAGAAATTTTGAGTAGTTCAGAGAACCAGCAAATACCATCTCTGGCTGGCCCCAGAGTGGGGTGGGAATGGAGATTTTGCAATATCCTTCCCCTCCCATGTCCACCAAGCCACACCCACAGAACTGGTAGGGAAAAATTTTGAATTTTACCCCTGCTTACAACCACTCACTTATTAACTGTTCAAAGTTACAATGGCACTAAAAAAAGTGATTTATGGCCTGTCCTTGCACATGTAACTGTCACAATGTCCTGATGGTCACATGACCAGAATTGGGTGAGACATCCTGTAAAGGTGATGCATTTACCTGAATGTTGATGCTTTGTATGTACCACATGTATACTGTATTGCTTTATTTTATTGCTATATTACTTTATTTTCTTTTATCTATTTTATCTTGGGATTAGATTATTTTATTGATGGTAGACTGATCAATTAATAATCTGTTTATCTCACTTTCTCTCTGTTTCTCTCTGTCTTTCTTTTTGTGTCTGTCTTTATTTCTCTTTCTGTCTTTCTGTCTCTATCTCTATTTCTCTCTGTATGTGTATGTGTGTGTGTTTATCTTTCTCTCTTTCTCTCTAACTCTGTTTCTCTAACTTGCTATTTCTGTTTCTCTCTCTCTCCCTCTTTCTTTCCTACCTACCTACGAGGAAACTATGAGAACAGCTATAGGAGACCGGACTCAGCTATGGTAGACCCGGTGCCAAGGCCAAGACAAAGACTTTGGTCTTCTTCAGTCAGTTTCTCTCGGCCAATTTGCATTGGAACATCCACTTCCTCATTTTGCTGGGATGGGCGGAGGTGCTTCTGGTGGTACTGAGTATCCTTTTCAGATTTCCTGTAGCCATAGTTAAGGCCAGCATTCCCACAAGATTTGTCCCAAAGGAAATGTCAGCAAATCACACCAACATCTTTTGTAAAAAGATAGGCTCCTCCTCCTTCTGGTTCTCCTCTGGTTTTGGTGTTGTCCTTCCCCAGTTGCCTCTACCAATGAATTCCTGACTCTGTCATGTTTTGTTTCCTTGTTCATCAAAGTTGCATTGTTTCATTGTGTTCACACCTACCCTTCAAACTCCCAGCAAGGAAATCCACTGTTCTAAAAGAATGGCATACCAGCATGGGAAACCTTGATTAATAGCTGTGATAACAACACCCCTTGCATAATATAAAAGGGAGGGGGGAATATTCTCTGAGCACAACTTCAAAGAGAATGGCTGAATTACAAAAAGAAGCCACAGCCATTCTTGTGGTGATGCCAAACACGCAAGGCAGGGATCATTCAGGCTTGCCAACCCAGTGAAGGGTATTGCTCAAATTCTTCTACCTGTGTTTGCCAATTTCAATTTCTTCCTCCTGAATTTAAAGAAGCAGATTACGCATTCACTCTTGTGGGGCCTTTGCTGCTCTCTGACTTTGGCTGTCAGAAACTCCACCCCTTTCCAGGTCAGCACTGATAATGTTGCCTAGCTGGGTAATGAACTGTCTGCAAGAAAAAAAACTGCAGTTCTTCTCCTTCTCTCCCCACTTTGCAAACCCCACACCTTTTTAGCACTCATGATATTACCTAATTTGTTAATGAAACATCTGCAAGAAAACAGCCAAGCTCAGAGAGCACCAACAACCCCACAGCCACCGCCTCCTCCTCCTCCAACCCCACTCCCTTCTAGCACTGATGTTGTTCCCTAGTTGGGTCATGAAGTATCTGCAACAAAACAACCAAGCTCAGACAGCATCAAGGACTCTGCAGTCCTTCTCTCCTTCTCCCTCTGCTTCTGCTTCTCTCCACAACCCCCACTCCCTGAGAGAGCACCAAGGACCTCACAGTTCAACCCTGAATTACAAATATTCCCCTCTATTGGGACACTCACCATTGCTTTATTTAAAAATAATCAGCAATCTATTTGATCATATGCAGCTTGTCCCCAGCTTTTAGTGATCATCCATAGGTTAAAATACTCTCAGATCACTATATGGGAAGGTTTGTGCATGTGGCTGAGTCAGTGGTGGGCTGCTGCCGGTTCGGACTTGCGGGTGGCCCTGGCCCGCCCACCCGCCCGGGCGCAATCCCATCCTATACCGCTGTGTTTTTGATGCTGCACGTACCCACGTTCACATTTCCAGTGCTGGGCGAACCGGTTGTTATAGTATGTGAATCCAACCTCTGGGCTGAGTCAACTTCAGGCCATTTCTAGGCTGTCGCCTGCTTCTAAACCTACAGAGTTACTTCCGGACTCACCCATATTGACAATAAAATTAAATCTGAAGAAGGGACTCTCCCCACCTAGAAATTATTTAGCCAGAGTTTGATTCTAATAGGCTGGATGCCCAGGTTTGAAGCGGAATTGCTACGTGACACACCCATTCCCCCCTAATATTTTTGGCATTAATTGCTCCTCTACAAGGAGAAGAAGTGGTCCAGTCCTGAGGGGGCGGACTAGTACAGATAGTCCTTGACTTACAATATAGTTTGTTTAGTGACTGTTCGAAATTACATTGGCACTGAAAAAAGTGACTTATGACAATTTTTCACATTTACAACCATTGCAGCAACCCCATGGCCATGTGATCAAAATTCAGACGCTTGGCAACTGACGGTTGCAGTGTCCTGGGATCACGTGATCCCCTTTTGCAACCTTCTCACAAGCAAAGTCCATGGGGAAGCCAGATTCACTTAACAACTGGGTTACTAACTTAACAATTGGAGGGATTCACTTAACAACTGTGGCAAGGAAAATGGGGCAAAACTCACTTAACAAATGTCTTGCTTAGCAACAGACAAGTTGGGCTCAATTGTGGTCGTAAGTTGAGGACTACCTATATAACACTTTGAATAAGCGGATTGGGAAAAACAAAATTTGAGTTCTCCTTGTGTAAAAGACAGACTTAAAGTAAAAAAATAAAAGATAGAAGCAAGTTGAATCAGAATTAAGTCAATTCTAGTTTTTAACACTGACCACAAAGTGGTCTGACTACTTTAACACTGACCACTAGAGCCTGGTGGCGCAGCAGACTAAAACATGTTATTAACATTCAGCTGCCTGCAATTACTGCAAGTTCAAATCTCACCAGGCTCAGGGTTGACAGCCTTCCATCCTTTCTAAGGTAGGTAAAATGAGGACCCAGTTTGTGGGGACAATAAGCTGACTTTGTATAAAATATACAAAAGTATGAAGGCTATTCATTAACGCATTGTAAGCTGCCCTGAGTCTCCGGAGAAGGGTGGCATATAAATCAAATTTTTTTTAAAAAGCTGGGTATTTTCAAAAAAGGGGCATTAAATTGCACCCACCTGTGCACTAAATTGCACACACAGCACCCTCCACTGGCTTACTGTGCTGAATACTTTTGCTCAGAAACATAACAAATGATCTGAGTTTGTCCAAGACTGTGAACAGCCCAAACCAAACAAGGCTAGCCATGGTTGACATTAACTAAGCTTACTAGGTAGTGTGAATGCACAACCAGGTTTGTTAATCACCCACTGGAAAATGTGATTTGTACACCACCAGGCAGTTTTGAGCCATGCTACCCTCTACTGCTTCTCTGCTTTTGATGTATTGATGGATGTGACCTAACTAATTCAGCCAGTGATTCTAGAGTTGCACATAAAACATCTCTGCAATGTGAATTACTTTGAGTGCCAATTCAGGATGTTGGTTACCACTTTTAAAGTACCTTACTAGCACCTTTTTATAAAGCTTTAGTAAGACCACATTTAGAATACTGTGTCTAACTTTGGTCACCATATTATAAAAAAGAGTGAAGAAAAGAGCAACAAAGATGATTAGGGAATTGGAGGCTAAAATATAGGAAGAACAGTTGCAAGAATTGGGTATGGCTAGGCTAGTCTAGGGGCAACATGATAGCAGTGTTCCAATATTTGAAGGGCTGCCACAAAGGAGAGGGGGGATCAACCTATTTTCCAAAGCACTGGAAGGCAAGACAAGAAATGATGGATGGAAACTAATCAAGGCGAGAAGCAACCTAGAACTTAGGAGAAATTTCCTACAGTGACAACAATTAACCAGTGGAACGACTTGCCTCCAGAAGTTGTGGGTGCTCCAACATTGGAAGTTTTTTAAAAGAAATTGGACAACCATTTGTCTAAAATGGTATAGGGTTTCCTGCCTGAACAGGGGGTTTGACTAGAGGACCTCCAAGGTCCCTTCCAACTCTGTTATTCATGGCATGGGATCAGGTTACCATCTGATCCTGATTTCATCAACCCATCCCTCCTGGGCAAGCAGGGAGCACATATTTCGTACCCCATTGAATAAAGAAGTCCAAATGTTGGAGTCTATAAAGAGAGCCTTCTCTGGACACCCCCTCCCTCTGGAATAGCTTGTCCTTGGAGATTTATATGTGGGGGTTTTTTTTTTTGTTTTTATGGAAAGTTGCCATGAGTCACCTAGGATTATCCTGTAAAAAGTAGATTAGCAATATAACTTTCCTAAATGAATAATCGTTGCCCTGTTTTCACTGCAGGCGCACAAAGTTGGCAACTCTGTTGGGGAAAACATGATTTGAGAGTGGAAAATTGACATCACCTTCTTTTGTCTTTCCTGGGAGGTGTTGCAACAAAGGTAATATAACATCCAGGCACTGATCCATGGAGAAATGGAAGTGAGATCTCACACGTTAGGCAAGTTCTCTTTCCCCAGAATGACAATTTAGAGGTTCATTCGGTTGGTGGTTTTGGTAAACCTGCCATGCAATAATGCTGATATTCTATTTTATAGATTTGGGGGCCACAAAAGGGAAGAATGGTATGGAAAAAAGAAAAGCTCCCCAGTTACTTACACTTCAGGAAACTTTGCCAGAGAGAGGAAGATGCATCTTATTGACTTGCCAACGTGATGTTGAATGTCACACGTGTAAATATTTCCATTTATCTTACATTTATAAATAAAATTCTTTTTTATTGTTTTCTATTTTATCCTTTTTTTCCTTGATGAAATTCAGTCCTTCATTGCTCTGTATAGCATAAAATTTGTGATGGAATATAATAACAGCTCTCTTTCTCTCTCTCTCTCTCTCTCTCACACACACACACACACACACTGTCTGTCTGTCTGTCTGTCTGTCTCTATCTATCTATCTATCTATCTATCTAATCTATTTATCTATCTCTTCTGTATCATCTATATCTGTCTCTTTTTCTCTCTCTACCTCTCTACCCCTCTATTCTATCTTCTATTCTATTTTAACATCTATTTATCTAGATCTAGATATTTATCTTCTACTCTATATCTCTAGCCAGCCTGCCTGCCTGCTTATATCTATCTATCTATCATCTATCTATCTATCTATCTATCTATCTATCTATCTATCTATTATCTATCCATCATGTAATCTATCATATATCTATCATGTATCTTCTATCTATCTATATCTTGTGTATAATCTTTCTCTACCTACAGTATCCATCCATCCATCCATCCATCCACCCACCCATCCACCCATCCATCCACCCATGGTTCTTAGTAGGATAAAACCTGGTGAAGAAGCCGTTGGCTCCATCTTGAGTTCTTTGGGGAAAAGGCAGTCTACTTCTATAAATCAGTAGATGAAAAACTCAGGGGTGTCATCAGTGTTCATTTAGATTTTAAAATCTGGGTGACACCACACACTCTGACCAGACAAGCAATCACAGACGTGTCTGCAGGGATGGGGGGAGGTTGTTTAAAAAGTGAAGATGGGGGAGGGGGCCGAGCCATTGAAGCTCCGCCCCATTTTATGTGCACTGCAACATATATCAAAAGAGGAAGGATTTCAATTGTTGAGTTGTGATAGACATCTTTGCTTATTTGACTCTTTCCCTGTGGACAGTCGGAGAAAATCCCATTCAAGCTGAGCTGCTGGGATTTAATTCCCTACTATGAAGTACTTCATCCCTCAAAACACACTTACACTCACTATCATATACATTGTCTAGAGAAATCTGAAAGTAAAGATCTGTTCCCAAGAGATCTGTTCATAAATATTTTTTAATTTCAGTTGTTAAATTAGTAACATGGTTGTTAAGTGAATCTGGTTTCCCCGTTGACTTTGCTTGTCAGAAGGTTGCAAAAGGGATCTCATGAGGAACAGACTCAGGCTAAACCCATCCAAGACCGAGTGGCTGTGGTTTCTGTCATCCCGTTATAGTCAATTGATACCATCATTGACTATTGGGGGCGAGTCATTAGCCCCCACAGAGAGGGCTCGCAACCTAGATGTCCTCCTAGACTCACAGCTGTCTTTAGAAGAACACTTGACAGCTGTGGCCAGGAGAGCTTTTTATCAGGTTCGCCTGATACGCCAGTTGCGTCCCTTTCTAGATCGGGACTCGTTAAATACAGTCACTCATGCCCTCGTCACTTCCCGCATGGACTACTGCAATGCTCTCTACATGGGGCTCCCCTTGAAGAGCATCCAGAGGCTCCAGTTATGCAGCCGCGCGGGTCGTTGTGGGAGCAGCGTGGCACTCCCATGTAGCTCCCCTCCTGCGTGAGCTGCACTGGCTCCCTGTGGTCTTCCGGGTGCGCTTCAAGGTTTCCGTTACCAACTTTAAAGCACTCCATGGCTTAGGACCGGGGTATCTACGAGACCGCCTTCTGCCACCAATAACCTCCCATCAACCAGTACGCTCCCATAGAGACGGACTTTTCAGGGTGCCGTTGGCCAAACAATGTCAACTGGCGGCCCCCAGGGGGCGAGCCTTCTCTGTGGGAGCACCCACAATCTGGAACGAGCTGCCCTCGGAAATACGGTTAATCCCAGATCTTCGGGCTTTCCGCCGGGCCCTCAAAACATTCCTATTCATGCAAGCCGGCCTGACCTAACCTCCCTTAAAACCACTTTTAAATTCTTTAAATCTGAATCTACCCTATAAATTTGAGATGTTTAATTTAATTCCATTTCTAAATCAAACTATTCAATTGTATTTTTAATCGGTTTCTGAATATCTGTATTCTATATTTATCGTTTAACTTTTCATCGCCCTGAGTCCTTCGGGAGTAGGGCGGTATACAAATCTAATAAATAAATAAAATAAATAAATAAATAAATAAATAAAATGATTCCTGGACACTGCAACCATCATAAATGTGAACCACTTGTCAAGCATCCGAATGTAAATCACGTGACCATGGGGATGCTGCAACGGTCATAAGTGTGAAAATGGTCATAAGTCACTTTTTTCAGTGCCGTTGTAACTTTGAAAGGTCACTAAGTGAATTATTGTAAGTCGAGGACTATCTGTAGACTCTCCTGCTTGTGCAGAGAGTTGGACTAGATGACCACCAAGGTCTCTTTGAAGTCTGTTATTCTATGTTCTAGAAAGAGACTTTACCAGTTTGTTCCAAAGCTGTAACCACTAGACCACATTGCCTCCTCCTCCTCTTCTAATTGCCGTTCAGGCACCGGCAGTCAAACGCGTGCAGAAGCCGGCTTGCACGCGTGCCGCTGTGGGTGCCCGCGAGCGAGCAAGTGAATGCCTTTGCGAGGGAGGGCAAAGTGGCCCCAAGGAAAGCGACCGGAAGTAGCAGCGGGGTTTCTTGGCAGCCAGAAGAAAAGTTAAGAGCGCGCGAGAGAGTTGGGGACGGGGTGTGTGTGTGTGGGGCGGGGGGGATCCTCTCTCTGGGACTTTGGCTGCTGACGTCTCGCCTTCCTCCTTTTCTTCCCCTCTCAAGAATTCCAAGTGCGTCTCCAACATCCCAGGAAAAGCCAATTCCGCCTGGGAGGGGGCAAGGGGGAAATGACGGTCCCCGGTCTCCCTTGGACCAGCCCCAGACCTTGGAAGGCACCGCAGACCCCGGTCGCCTCTGGCAGACTTGCGACTCCTCCACTCCCCGCCCCCTCCCCGCTTAAAACCCCACTCCTGAGACTTTCGCGAGTTGCTGAGAAGTTGGCGCAGCGGCTTCGGCCCTTGCTTGCTCCCGACCTCCCTGCCTCCCCATCCCGCCCTGAGCCTCTCCGGGCGTGGGCTGCCTTCTCCTGCCCCAGGAACACCTGCTAGCCGGGAGGAGCCCGGGACCCGGCGAAGATCAGGAGCCCCGCCGGTTCTGCCAACTTCGAAGTCTCCGGCTTCCCTTCTTGCTGACCCTCAGCCCCGCTGGAGAGATCGCAGGAGACTTAGAAGGAAGGACCGAGTCGATTTCCGAGCATCAGGAAAAAAGGAGAGGATCCCTTTTTTCCAGCCAGCTCCGACACCCTCTGCTCTGGACGATTTCCACCCCAGCCAGCGAGGTTGCCACCTTTGCAGCTTGTCCGGTGCCCAAGAGGGCATCCTGGGCTGGGCATCTTCTGCTGCCAAAGGACCCACCTCGACTGCACCAGAACATGACTGCCAAGTTGGCGATTTCCATGGCCGTTTGCTTAATGCTGGCACTTCAAGGTGAGTGTGTGCCCTCTTGGTCTTGTAAATTGGATGGAGCCTTCCAGATTGTTGGGCAAGGTGGACTGGAGTTCCCAGCTGCAGCTTGGAAGGGCTCTAGTTTTTCTCTGTCTGCCACCCACCTGAGACGCTCAGCATCCTTTTGGGTGGGAATGCCTTTCCTAAGCAAAGGAAAGTCTTCCAAATGAGCCATGCCAACTCTGTCCTGGCAGGAGCTGAGAATGAAGAAGCTCTGGAATTCAGGATTGGGGGGGGGGGGGCAAAACCTCATCAGCCACACTTAGTGCCTTGCTGAAGGCACTTTCCTAAAGTGTGGCCTCTATTTTCCAGCTCTGACTTAAAGCATGCCCAGGAATCAAACTGTATACCAAGGATGACCAACCTTGGCAACTGTAAGACTTGTGGACTTCAACTCCTAGAATTCCTCAGTCAGCATGGATGGCTGGGGAATTCTGGGAGTTGAAGTCCACAAGTCTTAAAATTGCTAAGGTTGGACACCCTTGCTATATGCCATCAGTGAGATTACTAGATAAACTAACTATTCAGTATATTTGTCTTTCCTTACTGTTGCTCGTGCTTTCATGTATTCAGAGTTTGGGGATTTGTTCACAAATGCATGAATAAATCCACTGTAGAGTATCCCTTTGCCCAAAGAATGGACCAAGGTAATCCTTGGCATATTTGTTTAAGTATAAAAAATAGAGAACGGGTAAAGGAAAGATGTTTTATTTTCCCTTACTAATTCTCACTCAATCTGACTAAAAGGCACTTTGCTTTCCAAGTTTTTCGGAAAGGAGGGTAGAATTTTGGAGGAAACCAAAATATATGGTGCGTGGTCATTTGACAGTTATTTAGGAGAATTGGGAACAGTCTCAAGGCTGGTGGTCTTCTACTTTCCTTCAATCTCAAGAGAAGATTTCAGAAAAGAATTTGCCACTCGAGAATTTTGGTTTTGAGAACTTCTAAGAGATCTCTTGACTAAAACAGAGAAATTCATCCACCCAAATTTCTCTTCTCATAAACTGAGTGGAGAACTTTGGAAGTCTTGTTAAGGCCTGGTTCTACCTAGAACCTTGGAGAGATATTTGTCAATGAGAAGAGTCCACTATCATAGGACAATGAAAGCTATAGAAAGTAGCTTTCACATGTGGGTAGCTGAGGGATCAAGGTTCAAAGTCCAGCTTGTGGCATCTACTATCCCCTGATGCTGAAACTCTGCCTATAAATTTGAAAATTGTGCTATCTGCAAATACGAAGCTGGAAGGACCTAGATTTGACTTGATAGGAGACCAATCCAGGGAACCTAAAATTTTGAAAGAGGTTGTCAATTGATATCTTGGTCGAGATGAATTCTACGCTTGATATAGTGAAGTTTTCTTTCTAATATTCTGCAAAAGAAAGTAAGGATTCCTAGTTTGGTTGTTTTGTTGCACCCCAAACCCTTTTGTTTTTTCTCTTTCAAAAAAAATTACTATCTATTGCTGATCACCTGGACTTCCTCTTTTCAGCTCATATGAAATTTTCTCTGTATGCTATCCCTATTTCGTCCATTGGTTCCTGAAGAAGGTTGCGTTACTGGGTTGACTGTCACAATATATTGTTTAAAAAATATATGCTACTCAAACAGAATGATTAATCCCAAAATTGAAGTTGGAATTTCTTGCCTTTTTAAAATCATAACTGCCTTGTTTCAGTCCAGACTATTTGACTCCTTCTCCTAATATTGTGCCTCTCTGGAGGCACCACCTGCTGTATGTTTTTAGGCTGGTGATGTCAGCTACGGAGATGCCCCTTCTGCTCTCTGTTCCTTTCAGCTGGAAATTTGGACCTTTTGTAGGTCAAGCACACTGGCACATATTCTCTCTCTAGTCCTAATTTGCATCACCAGGTTGGGGATTATGTTGTTATGTTATGTTATGTTATGTTATGTTATGTTATGTTATGTTATGTTATGTTATGTTATGTTATGTTATGTTAT
>WNWU01000035.1:10095761-10134734 GCA_012654045.1 Ptyas mucosa
TTCATTTCATTTCATTTCATTTCATTTCATTTCATTTCATTTCATTTGTTCAATTTATATGCCGCCTTTTTCCGGAGACTCAGGGCGGCTTACAATGCATTTAAAAAAACCATTATAAAAACCTTTACAAATTAAAATATTAAAACCCATTCACACCATTCATGGCCGGATCTCACAAGATCGCAACAGCGAGATCAACGGCCCCAGGCCTGCCGGAAGAGCCAGGTCTTCACCGCTTTTCAGAAGGCCAATAGGGTGGGGATGGTCCTAACCCCAGGAGGTAACCGGTTCCAGAGAGCTGGGGCAGCCACAGAGAAGGCCCTCCCCCGCAGGCCCGCCAGCCGACATTGTTTAACTGACAGGACCTGGAGGAGACCAACTCTGTGGGATCTTACCAGTCTCTGGGAGCTATGTGGTAGAAGGCGGTCTCGAAGATAACCTGGCCCTGAGCCATGTAGGGCTTTAAAGGTAATAACCAACACCTTGAATTGTACCCGGAGACCAATAGGGAGCCAGTGCAGCTCGCGGAGAATTGGTGTAATGTGGGTGTATCTAGGTGCACCCACTATAACTCGCACGGCTGCATTCTGGATCAACTAATCTCGGAACACTTTTCAAGGGTAGCCCCATGTAGAGCGTGTTGCAGTAATCTAACCGTGAGGTGATAAGGGCATGAGTGACTGTGAGGAGAGCCTCCTGATCCAAGTAGGGTCACAATTGGTGCACCAGACGAACCTGTGCAAGGTCCTACTTAACAGGGTTGTTGTTGTCCAAGATGGATATTTTCACCACCTTGAGTTATTTATAAACATAATAAATAGGATACAATAAGATAAACCAATCAATAAATGGGACCTGGATGGGGGGAGGACACAGGAGAAAAATGAAATGAAACCTGCTCAGTGCTTTGCAATGCTTTGCACAACCCTATTGTATTCTCATTACTTATTTATTCCTCTGCTAAGCAAACAGAGGAAAGAAACAATTTGCCAGTTCAGATTATGATTGGCAAATGCCACTTTACATCAGCACATGTTGACTGAGAAAGCTTTGCTGAAACAGGAGACTGTGCCAACCAGAACAGGATCAGGCAATGACAAAATGAATCATCCAGAGATATTTTCATATGGGACAAGATCTCCAATCCAGCTTTTTCTTTTTTTACTACAACGAAAAGACAAGATGTCAAAGTCAAGTCAGACAGGCTGGATGATTCAAAGTCCATAAGATATTTTTATCCCTGCTCTTAGCCAAAAGGCACACACAGTAACATATGTATAATCTGTGAAACGGAGGCAGGCTTATTGTGTGAAACGCATGACATGAAACGAAGAAGGAACAGAGGGAGGAAAAACAAACAAACGGGGGTGCCAGTTGTTAAAATTAAATAGGCAGCTGGAAAACTACGTTCAGTGAAAGGAGTACCCCAACAGAGCTGGAATGGATGTATCAAGTTATTGGAGATAAAATCTGTTTTTGTTTCAGAAATATTTATTAAAGAGCTTTTTATAGGCCTGGGATTCTAGGAACAATTCTATAATGTTTGCATTTGTGGTGATGTTGTTGTGCAGGATTTTTTGAAATTCAGTACTGAGAGAGAAACTTGTGATGCTGATATGTTCCTTAATCTGCACTTAGATTTTTATTGAATAGTGTAGGTTGAACTGCTGAGGTTTGGAATTATGAAAAGGGAGTGTTTTCGAATTCACTGTCAGCCTGGGAAATTTACGAGGTGTCTCTGGACCTGCTACTGGATTGCTGTTGCAGGGAAAATATTGAGTTAGATCTAGTAACTCTCGCCTTGTGGTCCTTCAGAAGATGTAGGTTAGAGGTTATTGGGTGGATGGATGGATGGATGGATGGATGGATGGATATTGGATTGGATTGGATATATGAATTTTCACTCCCCATTACCACTCTGCTCTCCCCAAATCATCTTAATTCTGTTTGTTTGGTTGTTTGCGTCTTCTGAATGTTTTCTGTTACCGTACTTTTCTTTTTCCTGTGTTAGGGATATTCTTTCAGGTAAAGATTTCTCTGTGGCATGGTTAATTAACCATTGTTTGCTTATTAAGTAAAGCTGAATGAAGTTGCAAAGAAAATGCAAAGAATATATGTCATTCACATTCTGTTTTCATGGTAATGATGAGGAGAATGGCGATAATGATGCAAAATGAGTCAAGGGGATTCATGGAAGCATAAAAGAACTGAAGATGGTGACCCTCACTGCATAATAGAAGCCCTGTCCCTTGTGTGTGTCCTGTGCAACACATACAAAAGGTGTGAGGCTTTGAATGCGATTGACTCTGCTTGCTTGGAGACCCTGCTTTGTGCATCAGACGGATGGCAAAAGATATGCCTTTGTGGGATAGCTACTCTACTTGTCCAAAGCCATACTTCGTATTTGGCTACACGTGTCTGAAGCATCTTTTGTTTCCCTTATCCTAAATCCTTGAAAAAGGAGGGCCCATCTCTTGAACAGAACTAGACCTGAATGCCCATCGGAATTAGATTGGGAAGAGACAAAAAGCATTTCCATCAAATAATACAAAATCAAAAGCTCCTTGCATCTGATCCAAGCATTCTCCAAGCTCTTGTGGAAGATTCATAAAGTTTTTAGCTTTACATTGATCTAAAGCAGCTGGCAGATCTTGACTGAGTTTTATCTGGATTTGGATGCTAAGCAGGGTGAGGAGCCATCTGAGGATTCCATCTTGGGAGAACAAAATGGCAGGCTTCTGTATTGTTGGCAATAAAAGTTCTTGAATGTGCCCATGGAGTCACCATCAGTTAAATTCAACTTCTAGGAGACCTCAGCACTTGCCTGATCTTGAAAATCTTGATTGAACTTGACCAAACTTTGAAAAAACACCCCAAGAGAAGTTTCTTGAAGTGAGTTTCTTAGCAACTCACTTCTACAGGGTTGCTAAGAAAATTCCATGGAGATCATGCCAAGTCACTAGCATTGTGTTTGATTCAATTGCTTTAATTTTACTAGATCAGACATTTTTGTAAGAGTTAGGGTCCATATGAGAACTGTAGAGACATCCAGAACGGCTTCACTGAAGACATTTCCAAATGAAAATGGTGCTTTATGGATTGAGCAGCACAATGTCACTTCCCCAGGCTGCAGTCTTGAGTTCAATATCCCTTTCAAAACCGCAATCTTTAATGTGAGAGAAACATGAAGGGGTTAATCATCTTAATTGTCCTGGATTAAACCAGTGTTATTTTAATGAAGTTTAAGGGTCATAAAACAGGACGGATTTTGTTTGTCCTATCCCATGTTCCTTTGGAGAGTACAATTGCTAACGGATCAATCCAAGCCTCGGGGGAACAGCTTTGAATGGCTCTCAGCGTGGAGTGGGGTGGAAACCATGAACATTGTTCAAAACAATGGGAAGTGGGAAGTTAAAATGGTGGCTGGCTCAGAATTTCTTATTTTTTCGTGCAGTGGCTACAGCCCATCTGTTTCTTCCTCCACAAAACTTTATGCAATCCAATTGTACATTTTGTTTTTGTTTTAATTCCTCTGCTGCCCCTCACACTAGGCCAAACAGCACCCAATTCCTTGATGGAACAAAAGGGATGTGAAGAGGTTTTGTTGTGTAGCTAAAGCGGCAAAGCTTTCGCTTCTGCAAATGAGGCTTTATAATTTTCCAAGCATTTGTTAAGGGGAACAGAAAACAAGAGGGTTGAAGCTCTCTGCTGATAATGAAACAGTCCCAAGTTCTGTTTCCTTTTTTTTTTTTTTTTTGGTGTATAGTGAATGGAAAAAGCATATGGCCCCAAAGATTTTATAGAAATCGGGAGTCAGCTGCCATATGTAAAGGAAATGTATGGGCTCCACTTCTATTTTCAGATCCTGTGCTTTGTCTTCTCTGTTTCCCCATAAGTTTCCTTAGATCTTCCTGTGTTTTTCTTAAGTGTGGGAACAACCTTGCCAAGGAAGTGGGGAGCAGGATTTGCAGGATAACGGGAATTGTTCTAGATTGAAAGGTCAAGGAAATTTTATCCAGGACTACCTGTTGAGTTTACTTGGTCTCAGACGACTAAGGGATCCCTTGCATTTATAATCTGTATCTGGACCTTTGGGGGGGGGGTGGAGAGGATGTTGTTGCTTAAAATAATTTGTTTTCTGGAGTGGAGAAAGAAAAGAAACAGATTTAAAACCAACAACAAACAATGCTGGGATTAAAAAGGCATTTTCAGTTAAGAGCCATTGCTCAGTTTTGCTTGAAATCCTCTCTCTCCTTGATTATAAGAGTTGCTTTATGTGTTTTTTGTTAGTTAATTTGTTTATTAAGAGACCCGTAGCCCTTTTTACTCACAAAGAAAATGTGCTCCAGGCAGCTTATGCCAATGACAACAACAATCAAACCACCCAAGTAAAGATAAATCCCTTTATACATTTGCAAAAAGCCACAAATTAGAGATGGCATGAAAAAGTTAATAAATTGCATACACACCATCTGCCTCCCCCAACATAACGCCTTCCAGTTGTGTAGGATTGCTGAATACAAGGTTGGGGAAGGTTGCCTGAGATAAGTTGAAAGTTCATCAAAAAAAGAAAAACCTTTAAGTCAAGCCAGACTTTTGGTAAAAGTAAATATAAATGAACTTCCCACCATGGATTTCCCAACCTGGATCCCACAGGAGAAAAGGATTCTGGAAGCTTCCATGTTGCCACCTTCTCCAAAGTACAATCCATATTATTTGGATTCCTACTCAATCTCTGTTCAGAATTGTATGTAGTAATCTTCTAGATGTTGGACTTCAACTCTCAGATGTTATAGATGTCATACTTATGGAGAATGCTGGAAATTGAAACCTATATTTTTGGAGGTCACCTGGATCAAGAAAGGTTGGTTTACACTGGTGGTCTTTGCTCTAGAATTTCAACCGTGTCCCATGTTTGTTTGGAGGTGCCAAGAACAATACCTGGAACCTCCTTATACACCAAATTTATGAGGGTGATATCCCTTCCCCATTAGACAAACCCATTAGGCAGGTTCTCAACTATTGTACAGAGAAAATAATTTGTTGTCATCAAGTCTAGAGATGTTGTCATCATGGAAGGGATATGTGAAAATCTTCCACTCTGGGGAGAGACATTCTCTGATTCCTCTTTCTGTCACTCTAATATTCCACATTTTCCAGTTTGACTTTATCTTTCTTGACCTTGACTTTCTCTTGGGATTTAAATGGAGAAAGGCAGGGAGGGTTTCTGGTAGGTGCAGGGAAAAGAATTACAAAAGAGAGACCTCGTCCCTAAATCAGTGCAAGAACATCATGTCCTTCCCATGAGGATTTCACCAAAATTCTTCTCCTTTGAAATAATCTTGGAAGCAAATTTCCCTTTCGTGCAAGTAAATGAGAACAGCATCAGGAATATTCATTTGGTCCAAGTTAGAATCATCTTCCAAGAACCCAGATTTCAGTTGGCCTCTTGTCTTCAAGTCCTGTTGCTTCATTAAATTTGACAAGTGCAAGGCTGGGAATATTTGAAGGTTGCAATGGACTTATTCTTATCCATTCCCTCTATGGAGAGTGCAGGACCCAATCCAAAGTGACCTGAAATGGACCTTATGAATTCTCTAATTCAGTGTTTCTCAACCTCTGGAATTTTAAGATGGGTGGACTTCAACTCCCAGAATTCACTAACCAGCAAGCCTGGCTGGGGAATTCTGGGAGTTGAAATCCACCCATCTTAAATTTCCAGAGGTTGAGAAGCACGGCTCTAATTGTACATATCCAGCCTCAAGAGTGGTCAAAATATCAAGACAGTGGCTACAAATAGATGATTGATAGTGTTGTGGCTGCACTCCTATAATATCTAACACATCTAGACTGGATTAATGAAGAAGTACATTTACAATGCTCATTGTATCACTAATAGGCTGATTTCTTCTAAATGTTGCTTTTTTAATGCACTGACTGTTGGCTGTTGAACAGCAGAGAAAGATATATGTGTCATGATCACATGGGTCAGAAATAGGGTCAAGAATGTTACTTTTCAGAATGATTAGAAAGCCTAAAGTTCTGGATTTCAGCCTTGGCTTGGTGATGGAGGAATAGCTTTGAAATGAATCACTTTTGCTGACTGTTTTATTTTTATTTTGAATGTTATGCAGTCTCGGGAGATATGCGATCAGCATGTTGGGACTATCAAAACATTCCATTTTTTTTTCATTCTGAAAAGAATGATTAGGAGGAATTGTCTAAAATAATTACTCATCAGGATTCTGCCGCAGCACTTCAACAAATCTGGATGGCCAACAAAGAATGGTACATAAGGGATGTTGTTAAAGGATGTTGGTTTGGCCATCATTGTCACTGAGCAAAAACTGGCCAGTTTGGATGATCCCATGTTCTTCTAGGTTGAAAAAAATGGTCAGGATCATATGATATTTAACATGATTGAAGGCCTGGAGATTAAAAGATATGAAGAACGGTTGTAGGAATTGGGTATGGCTAATCTAGAGAAAATAAGGAATAGGGGCAACATGATAGCAATGTTCCAGTTTTGAGGGTCTTTGCCACAAAGAAGAGGGGATCAACCTATGCTCCAAAGCACCAGAAGGCAAGACAAGAAACAGTGGATAGAATCTAATCAAGGAGAGAAGCAACCTGGAATTAAGGAGAAACTTCATAACAGGGAGAGCAATTAACCGGTGTAACAGCTTGCTTTCAGTAGTTGTGGGTGCTCCATCACTAGAGATTTTTAAGAAGAGACTGGACAGCCACTTTTCTGTATAGGGGTTGGACTAGAAGACCTTCAAGATCCCTTCCAGCTCTATGCCATTCTATTCCATTCCATTCTGGATCTAATGATGTTGCCTAGACTAAGTTATAATTGTGCACTGAAACTTTCAGCATTGAGTTTCAGTAAGTGAAAGAATCAGCTGTAGTCTTGTTTTTGCTCAAGTGTGAAAAAGGATAATGCTTATCTTTCAGACTGATGAGGAGGAACTAACCATGTCATGATCAATATGGAAGGGACAGCCATCACTTACCACCTATCTCAATTTTTTTAGCAGGTTAAAAGAAATCCATAAACCTGATCTTCTATCCCAGAGACATTTCAAATGAAACTTTGGCTTGCAAACTGGAGAGATTTGCAGGTTGTGGAATTATTTCAGAGCAGAGAATATTTGTCAGCCAACAAACCTTTAATTACATGCCCACAGAGCAATAAACTGATCTCAGGCAGATTTATTTCTGTGTGAATATGCATAGAAGCTGACTGAAAGGATTAAGTAGGGCAACCGCTTGGCCCCAGGCAGAAGCATGCGCCAAATATACAAAAGGGAATGGGATAATTTGGTGGCATTAGCTGCCAGGCCACATTTTTCTAGCACAGGGCTCTTCAAACTTGATAACTTTAAGACTTGTGGACTTCCACTCCCGGAATTCCCTAGCCAGCATGAACAGCAGGGTGGATTTCCTTTAGGATTGACTGATTTGCTGTCCCTTGCTGTCCAAGGGACTCTCAAGAGTGTTCTCAAACATCACAGTTTGAAAGCATCAATGCTTCAGTGTTCATCCTTCCTTATGATCCAACCATGCCTGCTCAGAAATAAACCTTGCTGAATTTAACAGGGCTTCCTTCCAGTAGAGTGGGTACTAAGTTGGACCCTTTACTTAGAGATTTCTTTCCAGGAGGAGAGCTTGTAGGTTTCAGACCGATTCCTGTGGTTGATCTCTCTCAACTACAAGGGAGGCAAGGATAGAATTATAGCAACCTCAGGAGTCATGAAGTTGAGGACCATAATGCCCTTTAACCAAAAGGTTGGCTTCTGAAAGCTGTCTCATTTGCGAGTCAAGGACAGAGACCACAGTCATGACTTCATATGCCGACAGAATGTGTAATGAATTCCTCTTTCCTTCCCAGCCCTTTTAACAGCCAGATCATTACTTGGGTCACTAGAGCTTGAAGAATGGCTCTTGATGTCCAAGGTCCAGCTCAATTGAAGGGCACCAGATTGAGGAAGAGTGATGCTCATATACTGAGCCCACAATTCAATGCTATCATATCTGGCTGCATAAATCCAGGTGACTCTTAAATGGCACAAAACGTTTTCTGAATCTCATGCTGCCATCTCAAGGTCTGTGTCCTATCAATTCAGATAGGGTGGGCATGCTCCTAGCCCCTTCCCCTAAATATTGCCATCTGATGAGAGCTTGGAAGTATATCTTGTCTATGGCAGCCCTTACCCTATAGAACCCTCTGCCCCCTGAAGCTCAGCAGGCCTCCACCCTTGTAGCCTTCTGTAAGTACAGTGTGCAAATTGCGATGTGCTTGTAGCTTTTTTGGCTGACCGAGCAGTGAATCAACCACTGAAGTTTGTATTAATGGATTTTGTTAACCTATCTTTGCTATCTAACCTATCTGCTAACCTAACAGAAGAGAATAATAGAGTTAGAAGGGACCTTGGAGGTCTTCTAGTTCAAGCAGGAAACTCATTTCAGACAAATGGTTGTCCAATCTCTTCTTAAAAACCTCAAGTATTGGAGCACCCACAACTTCTGAAGGCAAGCGGTTCCCCTGGTTAATTGTTCTAACTGTCAAGAAATTTCTCCCTAGTTCTAGGTTGCTTCTCTCCTTGATTAGTTTCCATCCATTGCTTTTTGTCCTGCCTTCAGGTACTTTGGAGAATAGCTTAACCCTTTCTTCCTTGTGGCAGTGCCTTAAATACTGGAGCATTGCTATCATGTCAACCCTAGTCCTTCTTTTCTTTAAGCTAGACATATCCAAACCCTGCAACCGTTCTTCATACGTTTCAGCCAGGGGTGAAATGCTCCTGGTTCAGACTGGATCACCCGATCCGGTAGCGATGGAGGCGGGTGGTTCGGAGAACTGGTAGCAAAAATCCCTGCCCCTCCCCCCATTGCCCAGCTGAGCCGCGCAATCATCAGAGGCTTTTTTTTTAATTTTTAAAAGCATTTTTTCTACAACCTCTTTGGCCGAAAAAATGCTTTTAAAAGTAAAAAAAAAGCCTCTGATGATCGTGCGGCTCAGCTGGGATCATCAGAGGCTTTTAAAAGCATTTTTTCTACAACCTCTTCAGCTGAAGAGGTTATAGAAAAAAATGTTTTTAAAAGAAAAAAAAAGCCTCTGCTGATCAGGCAAGTCAGCTGGGATTGTCAGAGGCATTAAAAGCATTTTTTAACAACCTCTTCAGCCGAAGAGGTTGTAGAAAAAATGGTTTTAAAAGTAAAAAAAAAAAAGGTTGGCCACGTCCACTCAGTCATATTACCCCCACCCCCCCCAACAAGCCATGCCCACAGAATCGGTAGTAACAAATTTTACATTTCATCACTTGTTTCAGCCTCCAGTTCCCTAATGATCTTTGTTGCTCTTCTCTGCACTCTTTCTAGAATTTTAACATCTTTTTTATATCATAGTGACCAACACTGAATGCAATATTCCAAGTGTGGTCTTACCAAGGCATTATAAAGTAGTATTAACACTTCACATTAAGCCAGGTGGCCTTGAGGTACATAGATTTCAACTCCCAGAATTATCCAACCAAGCATGGCCACTGCTCTGAATTCTGGGATTTGGAACCTTTGCATCCAGAAGGTGTTCAGTTCATTTATTATGATTTAGTTGTAAGATATTGTATGAAATGAACCCTCCTAAGCAAAGCATAACTTCATGCAGTCCATGAATCCACTGTAATGTGTGTCTTCTACCTAAAACTTGGGTTGTAATCAGAGCTAGAATACGGTCACTGAAAACAAAAGGACTTATAAGGTGTAGTCTAAACATGGAGCCTTGGATCAATTGATTAGCTCTTTAAAATATGTTGATAGTTGGATGCAATCCTTCAGTCAAAAACCTTCTCAGATCTATTGTATTGTATCACAAAGACAAGGCAGCCTGGCAAATTCCTTTGGAAAAGAATCCTCTTCTTTCAGTAGAGAGTGTATGTTTATGATCTTCTTAAATGTGGATGACTGGCCATGTGTGACACAGAATGCCAGACTAGAAGAGCCTTTGGCCTGATCCAGCAGAGTTCTTTTGATGTTTTTAAAATGTGTAAGGGGCGAGGAATAACCCAGTGTCTCTGTTTGGTGATCTTGGCTGCAAGTAGGGGTGAAATCTACTTACCTTCCTTACCGGTTCGGAAGTGCACATGTGTGTCACATGCATGCACAGACCTTCTGCGCATGCGCAAAACCAGGAAGTAATGACACCTGGGTGGATGGGTGGAGCTTTGCTCTGCCATCGCTACCGGATCGCCGAACCAACTGTGACGATCGCTACTGGATCCGGTCTGAACCGGGAGCATTTCACCCCTGCCTGCAAGTGATCTTTTTTGTGAGGTTTGCTCTAGGACTTCTTTGTTATTTTTTCAGTCCATGAGGTGGGTAACTGTCGCCTCCAGCACCACAGTTCAAAGGCATCCACTCTTCTCCTATCTGCCTTTTTCGGAGTCCACGTTTCACAGCCATAAGTAGCAATTGGAAAAATTATTGTGTCAATGAATCTGTATTTGGTTGTTTGGCTGAGAGGGTCGGACCCTTTTCTTTTCCCCAAATTCAGGAATGCTAAGCTAACCAGAAGGCCTGGATGCAAATCTCTGCCTGCTAAGCCAGCGATGTTTGTACCAAGAGAAACATTAAATTTGCTAAGGGTTTCCCTGATCTGCCCATGCATATTGTATGAATGCAGCCATGCTGCTAGAAGTAGATCCACTCTTTTTTCACTGAAACAGAGTTGCATCTCTCTGAACAGAAGAGATTGTTCCGTTCTCCACCTATTATTTTCCTACTACATCATGCCCTTTTACAGGAAAAATAATCTTTCCAAGTCTGAATTTCCCATTATGTTCAACTAGGTTAATGTTCAGAGGTGTGAAAGGAGGAAAGTTGGAAGTCGTTTCAAAAAATAATCAATTAATTATTTAATTGATTAAATAATTAATTTTACTTGTATACTGCTGAGTCGATATAGATTTCCATCTATATTGACTCAGTGGTTTATTAAATGGATAAAATAAAACCCATCAATTGTTAAAACATCCACATTGAGTAAATTTAAATTTAAAACAACCTTTCTTTGTGAATAAGAGTTATAAAGCTGAGAAGTATATAAAACAAAATTGTAAGAAAGCCAAATGCAAACCTAAAATAGCATAAACAATTAAACGTATTGAGATAATTCAAAGTAAACTAAAAATGCCAGTGATAGATTATTCATCAAATACTTATTTGGAGAGTCTGTTTTCAGAAGTTTTGGAGATGTTAGAAGGAACAGAGGGAGTCTGAATTCTAAGGGGGCTTATTTTAACAAACCACAGCAGCAACTTGAAAATAGCACCTCATGGCCTTCGTTCCTCTTCACAAAAGTAAAGATTTCTTTTGAGGGTCTCTTCAAAGACTGCTTTCTCACTGTGGATATTTCAGGAAGGAGAAGATACCATTAAAAGAAGAAAAAGGATCTTCAGATGCAACAGATACTTGAAGCTGGGTGGATTATTTTTTCCTTCCTCAGTGGAATTTCTGAATTACTTTACCTCTCGTGTTTTGCATGCAAAACTGTACCTCCGGAACATGGGTGTAGGCATTGGCTTGAGGGCATCTCATAATAACATGCGCTTGTGGTACTTGTGGAAAATAACCAAGGACGCAGAACACGGGCAGAAAAAGGGAAATGCAGTATGATGGTATCACAGTACCATGATGGGCACCAGTTGCTGCTTGTGGCCGTAGTGAGACAAAAGGTGCATCTAGTCAAAAGCTTTGAAGGGTTGATCTTTTTGTGCTGCTGGTTGAAGGAAAGCATCTGAAAGCTGCTCGTAAAAATGTGCTTTCCATTTACAGACTTGAAAGAAAGCATTCATCTTGGTTTACCACTTCCCTTCTGTGAATTCAGTAGCCACAGGAAGTTCTGCAATACAAATATGGACTTCTGCAAAGGCCGCTCTTGCTTATTTTTAAAAAAATAATAATAATCAGGCATTCAGGTATACCCTTAATATGTTCCATGTTCTGGCATGATCTACACCAGGGCTCTCCAAACTTGGCAACTTTAAGACTTGTGAATTTCAACTGCCAGAATTCCCCCACCCAGCATGGCTGACTGGGGAATTCTGGGAGTTGAGGTCTACAAGTGTCAAAGTTGCCATGTTTGGAGACCCCTGATCTATGTTTAGTTAATGAGCGAAGATAAACTTCTTTTTGTATTCTTTTGTATTTTATCTAACTTATTTTAGCTATCTGTTTGTGGAACCCTTTGCCTCTACTGAAACCTGTCTGTTCATCTGGAATTTCTGTATTCACACTTGGATCAATTTTCCTTTATCAATCAAAATAGAGCTGGAAGAGACCTTGGAGGTCTTCTAGTCCAACCCCCTGCTCAAGCAGGAGACCCTATTCCTGGCTGTCTAGTCTCCTCTTCAAAACCTCCACCCCCAACCTCTGAAGGCAAGCCGTTCCACCGGTTAATTGTTCTCACTTAGGAAGTTTCTCCTTAATTCCAGGTTGCTTCTCTCCTTGATTAGTTTCCAAACATTATGTTTTGCTTGGGTGGGGGATTGATGCAATGCTTGATTAAAAATGTACACCCTGTTTCTTCTCATTATTTGATACAACGTGTCTACACCAAACATTTCTGATGTCTGGGCCACAAAATCTTGTTTGTTCACATAGAACTATGAACACCTTCACTGCCTCTTCTCCTGAATAATAGAATAACAGAGTTGGAAAAGACCTTGGATGTCTTCTAGTTCAACTCCCTGCTCAAATAGGAGAGTCTACTACTCTATACCATTTCAGCTTCTTGAAAACAAGCCTCCAGTTATGTGATATCCACAACTTCTGAAGGCAAGCCGTTCCACTAGTTAATTGTTCTCACTGTCAGAAAATTTCTCCTTAGTTCCAGGTTGCTTCTCTCCTTGATTAGTTTCCATCTATTGCTTCTTGTCCTGCCCTCTGGTGCTTTGGAGAATAGGTTGAACCCCTTTCCTTTGTGGCAGCCCCTGAAATATTGGAACATTGCTCTCATGTCTCCCCTAGTCCTTCTTTTCACTAGACCAAACATACTCAATTCCTGCAACCATGGAAAAGACCTAGTTTAGCTCTAAATGTTCCTGTGATTTCTCTGATCCTCTTTTAAAAAAGTCTCTTGTTTTCCTTTTCTTGCTGACATCTTCATTTTGAGGAATTTTCCGTGCCCTTTTTTCTTTATGTTTAAAGTCTGGGCTTGGTCATACTTCAATCATAGCAAAACTCTTATTTTCCAAAGCTCTCTGTCTCTCCCTCCAAGTATCATCATAGCTTGTTTTGAAAGTCATTTAGAGTTTTTCCTCCTATTGGCCTAGTTCACAGATGGGTTCCTGTAACAGATGGAATCACAAATTGTCCAAACCTGAGTTTTGTACATTATGTGACCTTAGCTAGTCCAGTATACTAGTTTTCCAGAATCTCACTTCGAAATGAGATTCTGGAGACTGAGTAGCTGTTTTCATTTAGAACTACTATACAAGTAGTCCTCGATTTATGACCACAACTGAGCCCAAAATTTATGTTGTTAAGCAAGGTATTTGTTAAGTGAGTTTTGTCCCATTTTATGTCTTTTCTTGCCAAAGTTGTTAAGTGAACCCTTGCAGTTGTTAAATTAGTAACACAGTTGTGAAGTGAATCTGGTTTCCCCACTGATTTTGCTTGTCAGAAGGTCACAAACGGTGATCACAGGGCCTCAGGACTACAACCATCATAAATACATGCAAGTTGGGTTAGGGTTAGGATAGATAACCTACAAGATCCCTTCCAACTCTGTTAATCTGTTAATCTGTAATCTAGCTGTCAAGCATCCAGATTTTGGTTATGTGACCATGGGGATGCTGCAACAGTTGTAAGTGTGAAAAGTGGTCATAAGTCACTTTTTTCAGTGCTGTTGTAACTTTGAACAGTCACTAAACAAATGGCTTTAAGTTGAGGACTACCTGAAATTTATGAGTTCATGTATTGAAAGTAGTTCTCAAAAACTACAGCAATGATTGCTGATTTGGGAATACAGAATACAGAATGGCTCCTGCTGAGTTCCGCAATTTATTGGCCATCCTGATTTAGAGATGGCCACACTAGGCCACACTTGCCTAGACTTGAAAATTACAGGGTCAGGCAAGGTGAGTCTTTCAATGGAACCCAACCAGAGAATATGAGGACTGAAAGCTAGAATGGAAACATCCCAACCCAAAGGAGGAATTTGCCTTTACAGATCATTTTGTAGTTCTACATTTGCTAGCCCTTCAAGATGGACCAATGAGGAATTTAAAGTTATGAATACTACTTTTATTATGAGGTTACATTTACAAGTTCTTGCAAGTCTGAAAGTGCTTCTCCCTCCCTCCCTCCTTTTATCGTCATGAAATCTAGGGAGGGTCCAGTCTGAGGTGCTTTCTCAGGTCCAGACTTTGATAACTTTTATCTCACTGTTGTCTTGTTCCTCAAGTTATACTATCTGTCTGTTACACCCTTGCTGTCACTTACTCTCTCCAGACAGGCTGTGAAGCAAAGGGCAGCTATGTCTGGTTATTTAGTCCTCTTACATGTAGCAAAGATTGGGCTCAAGAACATAGAACATAGAATAATAGAATTGGAAGGGACATTGGATGTCTTCTAGTGCAACTCCTTGCCCATGGCAGGAGATCCTATAGCATTCTGGACTTTCTTTGGATTTGATGGGATGGATAAATTGATTATTGAAAGAACAAGAGAACAGAATAACAGAGTTGGAAGGGACCTTGGAGGCCTTCTAATCCAATCCCCTGCTCAAGCAAGAGACCAAATACAATTCTGAACAAATGTCTGTAAATCTCTTGTTCAAAACCTCCAGTGATGAAGCGCCCACAACTTCTGAAAACAAACCGTTCCACTGTTAATTATTCTCACCATCAGGAAATTTATCCTTAGTTCTAAATTAGATCTTTCCAACCAGAGATCAGTCAGCAAAAGATCTACTTCCATTCAGGGGTCTTCCTCAAAGCCTAGTTGAAGTGCTGCCTGGATGTCCTTCAGCCAAGAGAAAACTCCATCAGCATATCATTTGCCAGCAATCCCTATCTTGCTACAAAAACGCAAATACCGTATATACTTGAGTATAAGCCGACCCGAATATAAGCCAAGACCTCCAATTTTACCACAAAAAACTGGGAAAACTTATTGACTCAAGTATAAGCTGGGGGAGGGAAATGCAGCGGCTACTGATAAATTTCAAAATAAAAAAAGACTGGTCAGAAGTGCGAGGACCTGTCAGAAATCACTTTTTTCAGCCCTCTGGGTAGTCCTTTTGTGCATATGGACTACTCAGAGGGCTGAAAAAGTAATTTTTGACTGGTCCTCGCACTTGTGACCAGTCCTCAAACTTACGACTGTCCTCACATTTTACATTTTTGCCCTATCTTATCACCATTTCTCTCTTCCCCTCTCTTTCTCATTCTTTCTCTCTCCCCCTCTTTCTCTCTCTCTCTCCCCCACTCTCTCATTCTCTTTCTCCCCCCTTTCTCAAAGAGAGGGGTGGTAGGTTTGAGGAGAAAGATTGCTGTACAATAAAAAAGATGAAAGGGAAGAAAACCAACCCCAAACAAATATAAAGATATCAAGATAAAGAATGAATTGTTAAACTTTAAAGAATAAAACAGAACAAATATGAATAAATAGCAATAATTAGAAACACACATACAAACATACAATGTATTTTCTTTGAGCAGAGTATTTGGCCGGTTCACAAATTTAAACAGTGTTTAGTCATTTCACTTAAATTTACAATTTCTATATTTCCTTTTTGCCATATTTATTCCTCATCTATTTTTTTAAAAAACCAATATTACCCTTCATCCTCATCTCTAATCTTAATCAAATTCAATTTTTCACTTCTATTCTACATTAAACCCCTTCCCATTGTCATCTATTTTTATACCCATCCTCACATTGGTTAATTAAGTAATATTACAGTTGTTCAATACAAATTCAACATTTTAATATAAATCAATTAGTTATATAACTATCTTTTTTGTATATTAATCAATATGAACATTAATATTTCAATTATTTCCATGCAATCCAATTTCTTACAAATCAATTACTGGTAATTATATTTACCAATAATAATAAACCAAATAATTTCCCCCATATATTCTTCCAAACCACAACTTAACCATTTCTGCTTTCAACACAATATACAATTAATAGTATCTCAATTATTACAATTCCCTAGTTAAATAGAGCTTTTTTTCTTTTGTGTTTTAAAATCTTGAACTCTCCTCTTTTGCCATCTGCCATAAATTTCCCAGTTTGTACGTACCTTTTTTGATGAGGAAAAAGAAAAGAAATCTGCCTTTCCAACGTGGCAAGCAAACAGCAAAGGCAACAACCTGCTTTTGTTTCAGTTTCGTTTTCAGTTTGAATTGCACAAGGAGAAAAAAAAAAGTGCTCCAGCAGGACTCTTTGCAGCTAGAAAAAGACTCCTGCCCAAAACAGCTGAGAGCAAATCAGCTGAGAGTCGGGAGGCTATTCAAATCAGCTTATGGTAATTAACCTATACTGAAGCTGAAAGGGGCTGTTTTTTCTATTTTTGCAGACACGAGTCTACTCATTTGTATACTTTTAAAAAGGCTTTTCCCCCCCGTGACTCGAATATAAGCCGAGGGGGGCTTTTTCAGCCTGAAAAACGTGCTGAAAAACTCGGCTTATATTCGAGTATATAGGTATTCTTATTTATAGCATTGATAGTATATTAAGAGAGCAATTCCCCTGGTTTAATTTCTCTCCCTTCCTTTCAAGCATTACCAACTAGGAAAGATTTAGTCATTGTTACTTGGATTTATATTCTACCTTTCCTTCTGAAGCTCAAGGCCATATTAATCATTCTTCTTCCTCATTCCATTTCACCAAGGAAGAACGTCATTATCAGGTAGGTAAGGCAGAGAGAGACAATGGTAGGTTCAAAGTCATGAAGGAGTTTCCATTATTGGGAGGGTGGAAGGGTGGAGAATGAGTCTAGAATCTGATCTCCCTTGTGCTTGTCCAATATCTTCATTATAGAATTTGGAAGGATTGTTAGACTGACTATAAGTTGATTTCAGCTAATAGGCAGGCTCCTTTGAGTTGGAATGGGACAACTCTGCATGGCCAACTCACCATGGAACAACTTTCCGTGGGACACTTTAACAATTAAATTATTTAAAATAATTAAAACATTGTTTTATTTTTTGTCATTCACTTTTCATTGTGTCCCTCATTCGGTATCCTCTCTTTAATGGTTTTATTCCACCATTTCTTTGATATTAGTGTAACTCTTGTCTCATGGTGAGTTGGCCATAGCGAGATGGCCATGCTGAGTTGTCCCAGACCCCTTTGGGGACATGGGTTTAGAACTGTTCCAGAAGACTGCTAACCGTGTTTGTAAGCAGCCCAAAGAACAAATCATCCTGGTATGGCTAAAATCAGCCTCTGGTATGGTCTGGGGATCAGATGATGGCAATGTCTTAAGGACCCAAGGAAAAAAATAGATTAGCAGATCATATAGATAATCCTCGATTTATGACCACAATTGAGCCCAACATTTCTGTTGCTAAGTGAGACACTTGTTAAGTGAATTTTGCTTCATTTTACAATCTTTCTTGATACAGTTGCTAAGTGAATCATCGCAGTTGTTAAATTAGTAACATGGTTGTTAAGCGAATCTGGCTTCCCTGTTGACTTTGCTTGTCAGAGGGTCGCAAAAGGAGATCACATGACCCTGGGACATTGCAACCGTCATAAATACATGTCAGTTGCCAAGTGTCTGAATTTTGATCAGGTGACCACAGGATGCTGCAGTGGTAATAAGTGTGAAAACAGCCATAAGTCATTTTTTTCAATGCCATTGTAACCTTGAGAGGTCCTTGGTGCTTGCTTGTTTTCTTGCAGATGTTTCATTACTCTAACTAGGTAACATTATCAGTGCCAGTAAGGAGTGTTGTTTGCTGTCAGTTTATATTCTGGTGACAAGTCATATAAACTGACAGCAAACTGCATTCCTTACTACCGGTAACACTGATGATGTTACCTTGTTTGGGTAATGAAACTTCTGCAAGAAAACAAGAAAGCTCAGAGAGCACTAAATGCTGAAATGAGATCTCTCGTTTCAACCCTGAGCTATAAATATTCTCCTTCATTGCAACTTTGAACTTAATGAACTGTTGTAACTCAAGGACTTGCATTTATGCTAATTGCAAGTGAATAAAAGCTCTCAAAAAGGTACTTAACATTTAGTTCAAATTTCTTAATGTAATAGCTATTCCTAGTCTACTCAAATACCCCAGTTTTTAAGTTTTTTCCCCAAACTGATTTCAGCTACATCCCTGAACATAATGTTTTAATAATTTAAAATCAGTAGCCCTCATCCTTCAAGCTCTCTGTATATTTTGAAGATCATGAACAGCTTTAACTACTACATGGAGAATGATTGTTCTATGGACTTGTTTTCAATGTCCATTCTAAATTTCATAAGGAATGCCAGTTCTGGATCAGATACAACTCCAGTTCTTTTGTTTTTTTCTCAGAGCTGCAGAGTGCTGAGGTGGGGCATCTGGCCTTGTGTGTGAGCAGCAAGGCCATCAAGAAAGGGGAGAGTAGAACTGCACCAGCCAATTCCTCAAGCTTCCTTCTGCTATCAAAGTGCTTAAAACCTGGGAATCTGTTTTCCATGCTATATCTGTAAACACCTACTTTGGACCAGACTGCAAATTAGTCTCCATGCTGTTGTTATCACTCCACATCTCAGAATGCTTTTGAGTATCGAGTCATTTGTTTTTGAAAGGAACTGTCACTCATGCTGCCTTATCATTGTGATTGTTCCTCCCGAACTTTCTTCCCAGGGTAGCCTGCCAGAATACATACAAAATTTCTTACTTACCTACCAGGAATGTCTATGGAGATTCTCAGTCATCCAGGTCATGGTTGTCCTAAAGATGCTTGTTTTTTTCAAGAGGCAACTGGACTTTCTTTCTTTTTCCTTGAAGGCATTCCGCTTTTTATCTGAGAAGCTTCTTCAGTTCTGACTGAATGGTGGAGAATCCTTCCATCCACCACTATTCAGTCAGAATTGAAGAAGCTTCTCAGATGACAAGTGGAATGCCTTCAAGGAAAAAGAAAGAAAGTCCAGTTGCCTCTTGAAAAAGCACCTTCGTGGTCCCTACCGGAAGATTTTCAATGGAAAACATCTCATTTCAGGGGCAAGCTGCCCATTTCTGGGCAGGCTAATGCTAGCTCCTGAGTGTCAGGTGTTTGGGCTCATTGGCACACTACATTTTTGGCACCTTACATTATGAGCACCATTGTCAATTTCCCATAATGCCTTGTACCTTCCCTTCTGGAAATTCAAAATGGTGATTATTTAGCATTGCTAGTCAGGTAGACCTCTGCAAAGGACATCCTTTACATAGGATGTTCTCTTCTTTCAAGCACTTTTGCATGGTGGTTCTGATGGCATCTACTCTACAACAAAGATGTCTTATCTGTCTCTTGAAAAATTAAGCAATCCTGATAAGGCTTGATTATATTTCTCTCTGTCAGTAAATGAGAGTATGGATTTGCCTGACTAGAAATAGTGTTGACTCCAAGTTTTAGAAGGTTCTTGGCCAAGATCCCTTCACTGTCCCACCCTCTTTCCTCGCTAGATCTTCTTCCTCATACCCATTTCTGCCAGCTGTTCTTGTGCCAAAGAGGAAATCAGTGAGTAAGCTGATTCCTCACCCTTAGCACCACCATTTACTGGAGGTTAGATGAGCAAAGCACTGAAAACAATGAGGAGGAGGAACAGGAGTACTAGAAAATTAGCTCTTCTTGACAGTGGGCTCTCTGCCAGCTTCTAGTGCCTAATTTTCAGGATATTGAAAAAAAATAGAGCTACCCAGCTGTTACTCAAAGGAAGCCAGGCTACTTTCTGAAACTGATAAAGAGCATGTAAATCTTGGCATGAGAGACTGACTATAAGAGAGAAGTGACTTAGAGACAACAAAGCTGCAGTTACATGGGGTGTGGAAACCACTTTGTTAGAAGTTTTCAATGGAAGATATGGGGGAGTTTCAATAATTTGGGGTAAAATTATTACTTCATGTTCCCTCCCAATCACCTTGCTTTTTCTTTGTTGAAAGTATCTACCCATTTTTTTTTTTTTGTTTGCAAAGAAATCCAAGATTGTTTTGGATTCTTTGGAAACATCAAACTCATCAATAGCTATATTGGCTTTAGAGTAGGTTCAATGTTTGATAGGATATGAAAAATAGAAGCGACTGGCGTTTCAAAATTTCAGTGTCACTAAGTCTGAAATAATAGCTTTGGGGCATGCATAATGCCAGACTCAGCTACCCGGTGAATATTCCCATCATTGGCCCATGTCATCTCCAGTTCTTCAGCAACTAAGATTTGAATGCAGAATGAAGAACTTATTTCCCATCCATCCATCCATCCATCCATCCATCCATCCATCCATCTTTTTCCTTCCTTTTCTCTTCTTACTGGAATGGTGATGTCCTGCTAGGAACAAGCAGAGAGAAGTATGTTTCAGTTGTCCCAGGTGTCAAGCTACATGTAGCCCAAATCTTGTGGTTTAATCTATCACACCAAAACTTGCATCCTGCCAAGAAAAATTGAACACTTCTTATTTTTTAATATTTCTTCTTTCTTTCTTTCTTTCTTTCTTTCTTTCTTTCTTTCTTTCTTTCTCTCTCTCTCTCTCTCTCCTTTTTCTCTCTCTTCCTCCCTCCCTCTTTCTCCCTCTCTGTCTTTCTTTCCTGTAAAGAAAGGGAGGAAAATGAAGCCAGCCAGCATTAAAATAGTAGCCATTAGATTAACCTCAGAGGAATAATCAACTCATTGATGCACTTCCTTTCTTAGATTAGAAACCTGAGTATAGTTTGTTTTGTTTTTTTAAAAAAAACATGGAGGTCAAATTTACTATATAGGGCAAGAACCAGTGATTCATTTTCCTTATTCCTTATTCTTTATTGTTAATGTTTCTCCTTGACCGCCAAAGAATTGGAAAGCAAAGGGGGAGAAAGGGAAGGTTGACTTGCATCCTGTCAGGGCAAGATCTTAAATAATTCTGCATCTTTAAAGGCTGGATTGCTGCTTCCACAAAAGGAAAGGGAGGCCCGGATTGAACATGATGAGATGGGAAGGGCCCAGAGCCCAGGAGGCATCCCAGATAGAGGAATTCCGGCCATTATTCCTTTGGATTCCAAACTTCCTTTGCAAAGGAGGCAGTAGGCCTGCTGTTGTTATGCAGAAAGTGATCTTGGGGCTGAGGGTAGATACACTCCTGCTTCCACTAAAATAAACCCCATTCTACCACTTTATAAGGCCTTGGTAAGACCACACTTAGAATATTGCATCCAGTTTTGGTTACCATAATATAAAAAAGATTTTGAAACTCTGGAAAGAGTGCAGGGAACCGCAACAAAGATTATTTAAGGGCTGGAGGCTAAAATATATGAAGAACGGTTACAGGAATTGGGTATGTCTAGTCTAGTGAAAAGAAGGACTAGGGAAGACAAGGTAGCAGGGTTCCAATATTTAAGTAGTTGCCACCACAAGAAGGCAGACAGGAAGCAATGGATGGAAACTAAACAAGGAGAGAAGCAACCTAGAACTAAGGAGAAATTTTCTGACACTGAAAATAATTAATCAGTGAAGCAACTTGCCCCCAGAAGTTGTGAGTGCTTCAACACTGGAGGTTTTTAAGAAGAGATTGGACATCCATTTGTTCAGGATGATGTAAGGACTCATGCCTTGGTCAGGGGATTGGATTAAAAAACCAAACTGTTTAGGACAATACTGTTACCTGCCCCACCCCCCTAAAAAAATACTTCCTCTCTTTCGCGAAGGATCCGGCCTAGCTTAATGGTTTTAAATTGGGATTTTGAATTTTATAGACTTGGGGTTTTAAATTGGGAGGCCGATCGATTTAATATCTTTTAATTTATCTTAATTTTTGTATTGTATGTATTTTAATTCTGGCTGTCCACCGCCCTGAGTCCCTTCTGGGAGAAGGGTGGGATACAAATTAAATAATAATAATAATAATAATAATAATAATAATAATAATTATTATTATTATTATTATTATTATTATTATTATTATATCATGGTGACCAAAATTGGATGTAGTATTCCAAGTGTGGTCTTAGCAAGGCATTATAAAATGGTGTTAACACTTCATGTGATTTTGATTTTATCCCTCTGTTAATTCATCTTAGGACTGTGTTGGCTTTTTTGGCAGCTACCGCACACTGTTGGCTCATATTTAAGTGAGTGTCTACTAGGAAATCTAGGCCTTAGCTTAAAGTTAGAAGTTGAAAAAAATATTCCAAAAGAAGGCAACATCAAGTGACTTCTGTAGGTCAGAAAGAGACATTATTGTCTCTGTGAAATTTTCTTAGGTAGATGGCAATACCAAGACAAACTCAGCTGATCTTAAAAAACTCAAGGATAAATTATTAGAAATAGCAAAAGAGTAATAAAAGGGACATCTGAGCTCTAGACCAAAACACAGAAAACACTCCACCGTATTTTTGCTTGACTTTCATGTCTACAAAGGAGCAAAGTGTTGGCTTTCACTTCTGGAAGTTGAGTATACAGAACACTTTGGAAACTGTCTGGATTTTGGAAGTACAAGCAGTCCTTGACTTATGACCATAACTGAGCCCAACATTTCTATTGCTAACTGAGACATTTGTTAAGTGAGTTTTGCCCCATTTTATGACCTTTCTTGCCACAGTTGTTAAGTGAATTCCCACATTAGTCAAATTAGTAACACGATTCCTAAGTGAACCTGGCTTCTTCATTGACTTTGCTTGTCAGAAGGTCACAAAAGGAGATCACGTGACCCTGGGACACTGACACCGTCATAAATATGAACCAGTTGCCAAGTGTCTGAATTTTGACCACCTGACCATGGGGATGCTGCAATGGTTGTAAGTGTGAAAAATGGCCATAAATCGCTTTTTTCAGTGCTGTTATAACTTTGAATGGTCACTAAACCAATGGCTGTAAGACGAGGATTGCCTGTATCAAAATGGAACAGAACTCTGAAAAGTCTTTGGATTTGGGAAGTATTTGAATTTCCTCTCCTTTAGAATGCACTATTGCAAGATATTCCTGACTGCCGGGTGCCAGCAGTTTGGCAGTTTGAGTCTCATTGGCTGAAGGTTGACTCAGCCTTCCCTCCTTCCGAGGTCGGTAAAATGAGGGCCCAGATTTGGGGGGCAACCATTTAGAGTGGGCTGTAAAGCACTATGAAGTAGTCTAGAAGTCTAAGTGCTGTTGCTTTTTCTGTTCAAGTTATGCTGCATATCTATACCCCAGGGCGTTATGAAATCCATCACTCTGAAAGTCTGGCCTCAGCAAAATGCCCTTCATGTCAAAATAGTGGGAAGAGGTGATCACATGAGCTGAGGTGGCGCAGTGGTTAGACTGCTGTACTGCAGCTACTTCAGCTGACTGCTAGTTCAGCAGATCAGCGGATCAAATCTCACCAGCTCAAGGTTGACTCAGCCTTCCATCCTTCCAAGGTGGGTAAAATGAGGACCCAGATTGTTGGGGGCAATATGCTATTTAGTATACTGTCTTTGGTGTAAGCCGCCCAGAGTCCTCAGAGAGTGGGCAGCATAGAAATATGACTAATAAATAAATAATAATAATAAATAAATAATAATAAAGTTACAACGGAATCTTGCAGGGTGGCTGTAGCTGATTCTTTCCATTCAGTGCTTCTTGCATTCAGGTTGTGTATGAGAAAACATCTGCAGCAATAAGAGGTTTTGCAACTTGCAAGTGTGACCTGCATGAGGAAATTATCAGGAAAGCTGTTGAAATGAGGAAAAGAGAATGACCTTTTAAATGAGATTTCAGTGCTGGTGGGTGGGCAGAACCTGTATAAAGTGCTTTATTTTCTTGCCTTCAGGAATGTCTTTAAAAGAACCACTTTCCCATTTCAAAATAATGAGATTGGCAGTTGAATTTATTTTGGCAATACTGACTCAGGGCAGATTAAAGTTTGGCCAGCATCTAATCTTGATTTTTCTGAAGGAAACCCTTTAACAGCTCACTGAACTATAGAGCAACGCAGCGGATATTGCAAATCACAATTGGACCCATAATGTTGCCAACTGCCAAGGGGCAGTCCCCAGAGTAGGAATTCGTTTGTCTGGTATCGATAAATCTTCCTCGTGCAATTCAGGGAATCAAATTCCATTTTCTTTATCTGTGCTAAAAGGCTTTGGGGTTTGGAAATTCCATTTTAGGATATTCTTGTCAAACAATAAAACACAGAATGCTTTAGAGCCGTGCTTCACAAGCTCTACAGCTTTAAGCCATGTGGACTTCAACTCCCAGAATTCCCCCAGCCAGCCAGCTTTAGATTTATAGTAAAAAACAATTGGATCCAGGGGTTGGACTAGAAGAACTTCAAGGTCCCTTCCAGCTCTATTCTACTCAGTTTATGGTCAGACGTTTAGTGACCATTTGAAATTACAATGGAGCCCCTCCCAGGGACACACAACCTGGTTTCAAATATCCAGCCACCCCATGGTCACATGGCTGTATTTTGGGCACTTGACTCCTGCCCCACATCGATGGTTTTTTACAGTACTCTGTGGTCACATAACCACCATTTACATTTTTACTAGAAACTGGCATTTATTTCCAGTTTCTGGCAAAAACCCCACCCCATAGCAAACAATGGGTTCACTTAGCAACTGCCACAAAAAAAGATAACAGCATCATGACCTGCTTTATGACCATCACGACTTATGACCATAATTGCAGGGCTCAATTATGGTTGTAATTTAAGGACAGGTGGTAACACAAATAAAGGTAAGATCTCAAATCGATGTTTCTTCCAAGATGGTTGTGTATCGTCTGAAGGCCTCCTGCAGGGTCATTTTGTATATACCAGGGGTTTGCAACCTTAAGCACTCAAAGAGCCATTTGGCCCCGTTACCCACAGAAAAGAAAACACCAGGGGCCACAAAACCTGGGTGGGCATGGCCAACTCGATGTCACTCACTTCCACCAGTCATATGACCCCCCTAGCCACGCCTACTCAGCCGGTCATTAGGGCAGAGAACCAGTTGTTAAAAAACACCAGGAACCACAAAACCCTTTTGACATCTCTCTCTCTCCCCCCTCCCTCCCTCCCCCCCTCTGTATCTCTCTATGTTTCTGTCTCTCCCCCTCTCTCTGTATCTCTCTGTCTCTGCCCTGGCTGCTTCTCCATCCCCCATTGTCACCCTTACTTTCTCAGGCCAGACAAGGAGTGACTGGGAGGGGAGGTCGAGGGGTGGGACCAGCCAGTGGTGGGATCACCCGACAGGGAGCCACAGCAGAGGGCCCAAAGAGCCGCATGTGGCTCCGGAGCCGCAGGTTGCTGACTCCTGGTATACACATTGCATGAGTATTGCTACCAAGTATTAAGGAGAAATTTCCTGACAGTGAGAACAATTAACCAGTGGAATTACTTGCCTCCGGAAGTTCTGTGTGCTCCATCACTGCAAGTCTTTAAGAAGAGATTGGGCAGCCATTTGTCCTGAATGTTATAGGGACTCCTGCTTGAGCAGGGGGTTGGAATAGAAGACCTCCAAAATCCCTTTCAAGTCAACCTTATTGTTCTATGTTCTATGGCAACTTGAGCACCAACACTAAGGATGTAACTTTTCCTTGGCTTCATTGCAAATGGCTGGATAAGTGATAACAGGTTGGATTCATACAAGCATAAACCACAATTTCTTTTCTTTCTCTTGGAAAGGTTCAGTAAAAGGATCCTCCCAATATTTCTGCCCACAAATATGAGAGATGATTTTGAAAAAACAGTTGCACCCAGCTTTAATTCATGTTTGATTTATTTCTATCAAGGCAGAAATAGAAATGGGAGAGAATTATTCTATGAATGTTGCTTTTGAAACTTAACTAAATCCTACCCCAGCTGGTGTCCCCTTTCTGAAGCCATTGCTCTTACATGTCCTCTACATGTCCTAAGTTTAAAATTCTACCTAAAGTATGTCCAACCATTCCTTGATATTTCTTAAAGCCTTCATCTACAAAACTTAGCTTGGAATGTCTTTGTTCTCCACTTGGTTCATAGATGCAGTGCTGAGTTTGTGATGTTCTCAGATAAGAAAAACAGTTCTGCCTCTCATTACAAAGTCTCATTTCCCAGGCCAAGGGAATTCCTGATTAATCAAAGAGTAGGCAAAACTATGGGTTGCGGTTTTTTGGTGGAATAAACTCAAGATCCTTGTGTAATATTCCTCTTACTTGCCAAGTGTTTTGGGTACTCTGCAAATCATAGTTCAATTCTGGATTTGGTTATCAGGATTAGCAATAGGAATAGCACTTAGACTTAGTATACTGCGTAACAGTGCTTTACAGCCCTGGTCTTTAAGCGGTTTACTGAGTCAGCGTATTACCCCAACAATCTGGATCCTCATTTTACCGACCTCGGAAGGATGGAAGGCTTGAGCCGGCCAGGATCAAACTCCTGGAGTGAGCAGAGTTAGCCTGCAATTCTGCATTCTAACCACTGCGCCACCATGGCTCTTCAGACTAGACCTTCAGATGATTTTTGCAACCACTCATGGATATTTGAGAGTAGCACTAGATGCTGTTTAAAAAACCTGTGTGTCTGTGTGTCTCCAAATCTCTGTGCCCATCCCAAAGCAAAGCTAACAGATTGCTTTGGTAAGCAATTACAGCATTTCTTCAAACCATGCATAAATTTTCTACCACAAACTTTCTTCTAAAAATAAAACAAGTGTTTTTAAAGCGGTTTTAAAGAATTAGATAATAGGATTGCCTAAAACAGAGAAGATAATCGTGAAGAAAGATCTCCCCCTTTTTCTTTTGGGGTCTGGTGCTGTGATCACTCAACAATTGAGATTGCAATTAGAATGCAGAATACAGAAGTTGGAAGGGACCTTTGAGGTCTAGTGCAACCCCCTGCTCAAGCAGGAGACTGTGCGATTCTGAACAAATAAATGGCTGTCCAGTCCAGGGGCGGGTTCCAAATCCAGTCGCTACTGCTTTGCTCGTGCACGTGTGCACTCAGCACTTTTGTGTATTGCAGAAGCCTCCGGCCAGGTGGGCAGAGTCTTCCGCCACCACCACTACGGGTTCGCCCGATCTGGGGCGAACCGGTAACAACCCACCACTGGTCCAGTCTCTTCTTGAAAACCTCCAGTGGTGGAGCACCCACAAATTCTGAAGGCAAGCCATTGCATTGGTTGTTTGTTCTCACTGTCAGGGAATTTCTCCTTAGTTGTAGGTTGGATCTCTTTTTAATGATCTTCCACATGTTATTTCTTGTCCTCCCTCAGGTGCTTTGGAGAATAGGTTGCCCTCCCTCAAAGTGCTCAAAGGCACTGTTTCTGAATCATTCTTCAATATATTCCTACTGCATAAATCTGAAAATACTTTGATGGAATCCTTATTTATTATTCTTCACTTCCATGTTTCACTTAAAAAAGGAATTGAGGCTCATTTTTGGAATTCATGTGCCACATAGTTAGATGCTCTGTAAACATCCTTTCTTTGTCCCATTGCCCACTGTGCAAAGTTCTTCAGGATTGGGGTAGATGATAAGTACTTTTCTAATACTAAGTTGTGGTTTGCAAAACTATGTTTTCATAAATACTGTAAATTACAGGCTGCACAGAACCCTTAAACCAGAAGTTGCGATTAACAAACTAGCAATAGTTGGATTTGCACACTAACCACTTAGAAGCTTCTACTGTGGTCTCTTATCATAGGTTGCCCAGTGTGTTTCTGCTAAATGAAGTCCTTGTCAGGGTTATATATGTCATCCTGCACCTTTCAAACTGATGTCCTATGGATTTGTTGCTCTAAGACCAGGGGTGTCCATAGGGAGGGAGTCAAACTATGAAAATGGTGACCATAGCTTTGCCCCTTTTTAATATGCATAAATACGCACAGGGGCGTAACTTGGATATCATGGTTGTGGCTGATCTCCATTCTAAGGTGGGGCACCAACTTGGGAAAATAGGAGTTGCCTTCCAGTATTTAGCAACACATCTGGTTGTGGAAGGCTGATGCAGAGACATTTTGGTGCATTAGTTGTAGATGTGAATAATTTGAAGTCATTCATTCATAGCTCTCTAAATATTGCAAGGAGGGAGAGGATAGGGTTTGCCCCACAGGCCAAAATTATTTGTTTTTCTTCCCTTCAGGTAGTCCCTTACGTTTTGGGGTCTTTGGTGCTCACTGAGCTTGGTTGTCATTCTCTTCAACTGATACCTTACTTTTTAAATGTCATAGTAGGAGCATCTACTGCAGAGCTCAAAAAGGCAGCCAAGAGCCCACAATTATGTCCTGCCCATTTATAACATGCTTCACACATGACATTGCATGTAAAGTTGTTTGATCATGAGGTCATGTCTGCCATTTTCTTTTTTGACCACCCCTCCCCGCTTGGATCCCTTGCATCATGGGAGAGAAAACTAGGCCCATTTCTCAAAAGAACCCTCCTGCTAAACTCTGCATCAGCAACCAAACTCAATTTAAAAGCCACAAGTTTGTCAGAATAAAACATTCCATCCCACAGTGGCCACATATTAGAGAGAACTGAGCATGGCTTCTTGGGGCAGGAAATTTATTGAAGCCTTTGCTCAGCATTTTCCAGCATGGAAAAACCCAAAAGGACACTTTGGGGTATTGCCAAGTGGTTTCTCAAGGCAAACTCTGTGGTCTCTTTGCTTCATAGAAGAGAATGACACTGCCTAAACATTAAGAATCAGACAGTTTGAGCCAGTTTGGTCTAGTGGTTAAGGCACCAGGTTAGAAAGCAGGAGAGTTCAAACCCTGCCTTAACCATGAAAGCCGGTTAGGTGACTTTGGGTGCTCTCTCCCTCTCTCCCTCTCTCTGCCCCTCTCCCTCCCTCTCCCTCCCTCCCCAACCCACCTCACAGGGTTGTTGTGTAGAGAAACTAGGAGGAGGAAAATATGTTGGATATGCTCACTGCCTTGAGGTATTTGTAGAAGTAATAAAGGCAGGATATAAGTAGGCAAATAAATAAATAAGAATCCCAAACATGTTTTTCCCCCCAAAAGACAATAGGACTTTCTTGGGTTTCTTTCTCTGAGAATGTTTTGCTTCTCATTGAACAAGTTTCTTCAGTTCTTCTTGGATGAGAAGTGAAAGGTTTTCAAAGAAAAAAGTTGTCTTTTGGAAAAAGCACTTTGGGGGCAATTATGACCTGGATGATTGAAAATATTCATTGATAAATAAATAAGCTCTTCATTAAAGAGATGTAATGCCCCTTTGAAGTAAAGACTTCTAACTGAGACCTCACAATCTGCTTCCTTCAGGTGGGTCCTTATTATTAGGAAGGACGGTCCCTTATTTCAGCAAGCTGCCCTTAAGATTTATTGGTTTTTCAAAAGCTCACTTTGGCTCTTCATTTGGGCCATTTAACTTTTACCATACGAATGGTACCACTACATGTCCAGTCTCTCGCATTAATGTGAAAAAAGATGGAAATGAAATTGTCTTCCTTAAAATAATTTCCCCCACACTGTTTGATTTTAGATAGTTTTATTAGAGTATGCATTAAAGATAAAGTTTTTTCTTGGTTTCGCTCTTGAATTTTCTTTGGTAAAACAAAATGATAAACATCAAAAATTGTGGTTTTTATATCCTTATGAACCTCTTTCAGATTTATCCCATTTTCAGAGTTGTCCTTTATTTATTTTTTTTAAGAAAATAGGATCATTACAGCATATTTATAAAGAGTACACAAGATGCTTTGTATCTGGCAAACAAGTGCAGATGTTACAAAAATACAAACAAACAAACAAACAAGAAGATAGAACATAGAATCACAGTGTTGGAAGGGACCTCAGAGGTCTTCTGGGTCCCTTCCAATATGGATAAAGCCATGAGATCTTGTACCAACCCAGTCAAATCCTTCAGTCAGAGTACAGCTGGAAGGGACCTTGGAGGTCTCCTAGTCCAACCCCCTGCTCAAGCAGGAGAACCTATACCATTTGAGACAAGTGACTGTCCAGTCTCTTTTTAAACATCTTCAGTGTTGGAACATCCTCAACTTCTGGAGGCAACTTCTGTTCCACTGATTTATTGTTCTCACTGTGAGGAAATTTCTCCTTAATTCCAGGTTGGTTCTCTCCTTGATTAGTTTCCATCCATTGTTTCTTGTCTTGCTTTCTGGCGCTTTGGAAAATAAGTTGACCTCCTTCTTCTGTGTGGTAACCCCTCAAATACTGGAATAATGCTACCATTCTTTTCTCTAGACTAGCCATACCATAAATCATATACCATACATAAATCCAGTTATTCCACTCCCATATGGGGTCACGAAAGAAGCATGAAAGGAGCCCCCAACTGGATGTCCCCTGGGCAATGATGATGTCACTGGCAAATCTTTTCACCACAGAAGCACTTTGACATGGTGCTTCCGACACAGAAGTAATAGTAGTAGTTAATCCACGGTTTACAGCTCCTAATAGCCAAAGCATCAGAGCTGGGTGCATGTGAGCATTAAAGTTTTGCAACAAGCAGTCTATCTTCCCCTTGCAACTGCTCCATTACACACTCATTCACGGGTAGAATCCTAGTTGAAGAAAGAACCACTCTGAAGCCTGCTAACGTGTGTGCTGCAGCTGGACTTCGAAACAAGAAGAAAATAGTAGCTGCTGGGAGTTGATGAGCAAAGGCTGCCTCTCACGTTGCAGGTTGCTTCAATGCTCTGTCCTCAGAATGCCTCCCAAGCATGACAGTTGGACGCGCATGCAAAGAAAATACTTTAGGAAATTGGATTTGGTAGCAATTTCCATCCCACCTTTCCCCCTCCCCCCTTGCAAAATTAGCTTTTCTGCAGTCTCCTTATACAACCCTGCTTTCTGCCCTGTTTGTTCAGCTCCTCTGCAGCTGTGACATAATGATTTTGATAACCGGCGCGGGAAGAATTTCGCTGGTGGCCACGCTGGGGAGGAAAATCTGTTTTGCATTAAACACACATGCCACTTATTTATGGAGCAATAATTAGCCCGTGCGCAGCAAAAAAATAAAATCCTTCTCTTCTACACCTGCTGCTGCCCCACCCAGGCTGTCCCTGGGTCTCTTCCAGCTGGGGTCCTCCACTCAAGTCCTTTGCTGAAAGCACCAGAGGGGTCCACAAAGCTTGGAGCTGAATTCAGCACCCTGAAGCCCAAGCTGGATAACATGCTTGGCGCAAAAGGCATCCTGGCATTCCCAAAGAACATTTGGAAAGGCAGCTTTGGTCCGGAGGCCTGAAGAGTGCCTGCCAGTTGTCAGCATTTCAAGCCTCAGAAGTTGAGCCTGTTGAACATCGGCCTGAGCAGGTCTGCTTAGCAGGCTAAGTGCAAAGCCCGGTGGCTGAACTTGAGCTATGCTAAGTTCTGTGTCAAAACCCAGCAGAGCGTAGTACCTTATAGCACTTAATCTAATTGTCGCCGACATGCCTCTGTTTTCCCAAATGGACCTATGCCACCGTAGCTCTGTTGCGGTTTTCTTTCTGCATTATTGAGACATTTTTATAGACACTTTTTGCAAATTATTTATTTAGTGTATGGCAGATCATACACAGACTAGCAATATATATTAACATTTCACCTAAAAATGTTAATGTTTTATTAAAACACAATAAAATCATCATCTCCTTTTAGCGACCCCATAACCCCTTGCGGGGTGGAGTCTGGGCAACTGAATTTAGATGAGTGTTTATTGGCTGGATGCCCTTCCTGTCGCCAATGCAGAGTTATATTCAACAGATATATTCTCAACATACCCAGAGAAATATCTGCCTCTACCCAGGATTGAACTCACAGCCTCCTGATTGTGAGGTGAGAGCTCCATCTCTAGGCCACCGCACCATTCTATTAAAACACAATAAAATATAAATGTTAAAAAGATCTATGTTCTAATATCAATGTCTAGACCACTGGTCCCCAACCTTTCCTACCTTGCAAACTGGTGGGGTGAGGAGAGGAAATTGTTCTGTGCAAGCGGCGGGCGAGCACATGCACACAGCTCCATTTGCGTGAGTGGTGGAGATGCATGTGCACGAGTGCCCGCCGCTCATGCAAATGGAGCTGTGTGCATGAACTCGCCTGCCACTTGTGCGGCCCGGTTCTGAACGGTCTGCAGCCCAGTACTGGTCACAGCCTGGGGATTGAGGACCCCTCGTCTAGGCCATCTAACCATTGAAGCGCAGCATTCAATAAAAAAATAAATCAAATACTGGACCAGTATATGTCCTCAGCTTACAGCTAGTCACTATATGATCTACAGTTTGGCGGGGGACCCCGCAGTCCCACTATGCCCCATTTATGCAGGGAGTTTCTGCAGACGCTGTGTGAGGTACAAATCCTATTGTCCACAGCTGGCATGGTAGTTCAAAGCCTGGCACTTTTTTTGTGGCGTCATTTATATGTCTAATTTAACTTCCTGTCAGCCCTGGAGGCCATCTTTTTCTCTGCATCTTCAGGGCTGCCACACTTGGTGCTGTGGGAAATTGGGAGGGGGGATTGCATGGAGTTGTAGAGGTATCTAGCCGTAACAACATTCTTTTCTCTGGGAGTCAAGGAAGTTCAGCCTGCGTGACTAGGAGGTATCTTAGTTGGGACGGTGGATTGATTGGACCATGTGATGGACATGTGGGTGCAGGGGAAGGGACTTTGACTTTCTTTTGAGTGGGGAAAACCTGAAAGCTTTCAAATTTGGGTTTTCTCACTTGTGCCAATATGACATCTCTAATAAAATGGAACTTTGAGGAACTTCTAGCCTTGGAGTCTTCTTTAGTTGGGTGTGTTATTTGGAACCCTGACACCTCCTTTTGCAAACCTCAACTGCACCCAACTTTGATCCTTGTGATTCTTGGCGCTGGGGGAAGATTCACATGACCAAAGAGAGGGATAGAAAATACTATATATTGTGAGTGCTTTGCTAGTGGTTTTTAAACTAGGTTGTGCAAGATGATTTTAATTTACAAAGCAAATTATCAGTGTCTTTGCTCTTAAAAACCAGAGGTCCACAAAGCATTGAGGTTTGAGCTTGAACCTTGTGTAAAAGAGCCATTCAAACATTTACACAGCCCTATTTGCAACCTTCCTCCTCCTAAGGAATAGAGAACTGGTCAGAGAAACACCCATGAAAGTTGGCCATGCTTCCCCTCTGATCTCTGAAAGCTTTCGAGAAGCTCAGATTCAGATTCTGTTGGCATCAGAAGAGTGGACATTTGTGAAAATGTTCCAAATTTTCCAAAATTATTTGGGATTAGAATTAGGATTTGGCCAAATGTAAGTTACAAACAATTTATAACCTTGTCTAATTATAAAAGGTCTCTCCAATAAATCATTACAACTTCCTAGCCACAACAGTCTATCTTTGACTGCAGTTTGGGAGCTAGAAAAGTCTTGTTGAAAGAACAACAGAAATGAAATTCAAAATCACACATTAGAATGTACTTTCTCCTGTCCCCCACAGGTAGCATATAGATAAGTCTTGCACACTTGAATTAAGGACGGGTCCTGTGTGGGACAGAGAGAAGGATCTCCCAAACTTCAGGTAGACATTTTTGGGACCATTACTACTCATTAAAGTCCTTCCAGAAGCTTTGATGTTCTCCTATACCATTCCAGACAAGGGACTGTCCAATCTCTTCTTAAAAGCCTCCAGTGATGAAGCACCCACAACTTCTGGAGGGAAGTCCTTCCACTGGTTAATTATTCTCAGTGTCAGGAAGTTTCCCTTTAGTTCAAAGTTGCTTCTCCTTGATTAGTTTCCATCCGTTGCTTCTTGTTCTGTCCTCTGGTGCTTTGGAAAATCAGTTGGCAACCTCATCTTTGTAGAAACCCCTCAAATACTAGAACACTGCTATCACGTCACCGCTAGTCCTGATAGTATTCAAAATGTTTGGATAAATATTCAGCAAGACATCACCACACACATCAATCCAGGTCTATTAACAGTGATTTTTGCTGTCTTATTGACCTGCTCAAACTGAAGCTAACAATTCTAATGAAAAAATCTCCATTCTCTATGCAAAAAGTACAGACACATATTTCCCACCTTTATCATTCAAGTTGGGAATCATTGCTTTATTTTTCCAGGCATCTGGTTTCTTGCTCGCCTCAAGGCAAAGTTGGAAAAACCAAAGGTTTCCCTAAACAGGCCTTCCTTAATTCACATTGGCTTCCACAGTGCTGGATTTGAACTCTTATCATCCCCTGAATCCTTGGCTGGAGATGATGAAGTTTTGAACTCCAGCACATCTGGAGAGCCCGGGGTTGAGGAAGATGTTTGTTCTGAGTGTTATTCATCAGAGAAAACTTTTTTTAAAATTTTCTCTGTAGCCGTGGCTGTTCTTTGACCTGCCTAAAGCCATGGCTCTGTTTAAGGTGAAAAAATCCAATAGATTTTTCAAAAAGAAAAATTGGGAAATGGGTTACAAGTCATCCTGTTGGCCGATGGAACATCACTGTATGCTCCCCTGCCTATACGCTCCCAGCTGGCCTCTAGATCATGTTCCATAATCAACATTTCTTCTGAAACCCACCAGGAACCTGCAGAAGCTTGACTGGATCAGAAGCAGAGGTAAAGATGGCTCCTTTTGCTCACAACAGCACAAAGCAAATGTGGGCACGAAAAAGAGGCCAAATTTATTCCTCATGATGTGTTAGCAAACATGGTGCCTGGGGCTGAGAGCCCAGGACTGTTGACGTACGTTTTCCAGCATGATGATTCTGCTTTTCATGTCAACTCCTGATGAAAGTATAAGGTGCTTGCAAGATGACAACTTTCAAGTTCAAATGCCTTTGAATAACAGAATGAAAGAGTTGGAAGAAACCAACCCCCTGCTCAAGCAGGAGACCCTATACAATTCCAGACAAGTGGTTGCCCAGTATTTTCTTTAAAACCCCCAGTATTGAAGCACCCACAACTATTGAAGGCCAGCTGTTCCATTGATTCATTGTTCTCACTGTTAGGAAGTTTCTCCTTAATTCCAGGTTGCTTCTCTCTTTGATTAGTTTCCATCCACTGTTTCTTGTCTTGCCTTCTGGTGCTTTGGAAAATAGGTTGACCCCCTCTTTTTAATGGCAGCCCCTCAAATATTGGAAGACTGCTATCCCCCCTAGTCCTCCTTTTCTCGAGACTGCCCATACCCAATTCCTGCAACCATTCTTCATATGTTTTAGTAATTAAATATTTATATATATTTTCTAACATCGAGGCTACCCTTGCAGTTAATCAGGGATCCAAGCATGAGTAAGGGCTTATTTTTCTGCAGAAGTTAGCACTATTGACCCACCTAGAACATAGAATAAAAGGGTCAGAAAGGACCTTGGAGGTCTTCTAGTCCAACCCCCTGCTCAAGGTAAGAGACCTTATACCATTCCAGACAAATGCCTGTCCAGTCTCGTCTTAAAAACCTCCAGAGATGGAGCACCCACAACTTCTCTGTGACAGCCCTTGAAGTATGGAAAGACAGCTATTAGGTCTCCCCCCAAGCCTTCTTTTTTTAGACCACAGCTATACCTAGTTCCTTCAATTGTCCATCGTACAGTTTAGTTTCCAGTCCCCTAACCATCTTTCTTGCTCTTCTTCTGGGTACTCCTTCTATCTTTCACAGTTCTGCCTTGCACAGTTCTCTGCCTCTCCATTTGGAAAGGAGTTTTGAAAGACCATCTGAGTCCAGTTCTATACATGATTCAAGACACTTTTTTTTTAATTTGGCCATTGGTCTTACATGGTAGAGCACAGACCCCTTATACTAAAAGCAATGAGGTTTAAACACTGTAAGCCAGGCAGTGCAGAATTAGAAACGGTTCCTTTTAGTCCTCCAAAGCCACTGGGGTCGTTTGGAGCCAAACAAAATTCTCACAGACAATTAAGTCTTGCAAACACAGCGAAGAAAAGTCCAGGGTAATGGAAAACAAATGTTTTCTAAAAGCAGCAGAACTATTAAATTTAGTGGTTTGGATGTCTTTGCTTTACCATTTTGTTTGGAATGGAACAGGTGGAAAAGAAGGGGGTGCAGATCTATATTGGCAAGCCTATCTTTTCCTAATTGCAGAATGCAAATTAAGAGGCTCTAATATGTTTAGACATAAATATTTAAACATGGTGCTGCATATTTACAAGTGCCTGGCTGTCTCCAGCTTCAAATTTATAATGGATAACAAGATGTGCATAGCATTTTACAAAGGAGCAAAGGGCACACCAGATTCCAGTTGAGTGCAGAGAAAAATAATAGGCAATAGGGAAGATAGTCTAACAAAAACCAACCCCATTCCCACCCCCATCCCCCTCCCCATAGTTGTTGACCATCTAAATCAATGTTTTTCAACCCTGGCAACTTACTTCAGCTCCCAGAATTCCCTAGCAAGTGTTGATGAGGTGCGGTTTTCTCCTTGGTAGGATTAGGATATCGTTTCCTACTTGTTTATCTGGTATTAATCCCTGCTTATCTGTGCATTGGTGAGGATGTTTCCTTCTTAGCTTTTTGTTGGTGTGTAGATGTGGTTTAGTTTTATGTGTCTACTGATGCCTGATTTGTCTGAATGCCAAGCTTCCAAGAATTCTCTAGCTTTCTTGAATTTGCTTTACTTCACCAATACTGACAGGACAAGCTATGACTCTAAACAGGGAGCAAACTCCACATTCCCTTTCACTGATGATATTACCTAGTCGGTATCATCATCATTCTGTTCTGACCTAGGCTTCCTGAGACAGTAAAAAGCACACCGTTTTTGAGTCCCCAAAACTCTCTTTTTATTTCAACGGCTGTGAATTATTGTTCATTCACAGCCCATAATGAGTCACAAAGAGTTGGTAAAGAATCTGACAGAAATCTGCCACAATCCTTCGGGATAAGGGTAATAAGGACCCACCTTTATCTCCCTTGACATGCTGCCAAAGACCTAATTGGAAATTAGCTTTGCAAGGCCACACAGAGCACAGAGTCAAAACAGAGCTTCAGAATTTAAACCGACCAGAACGAACAACGTTGCTTCCTGCAAAGGCGCATGTGCCTTTGCTCCTCCTTTATGTCTTATGGGAGGGGCCAATCATCTCCAAGTCCTACTCCCGAGTCATCCCTTTTGTTTTAACTGTTCTTGCCTTCTGGCACCTCTGCGCATGCGTGCACTGGGAACAGGCTCCCCCTATTCCTCTGCCTCGCTGATGTCCGACTCTGGAGACTCCGGAGGTAGCACATAACTCCCAGATGGCCCTGGCCCTCTCTCTGCCTCCAATGCAGAGGCCTCATCTGAACCTTCCCCAGACTCTAGGACTGGCCCATGTTTCTCCCCAGCCTCCTCACTGTCCAACTCTGCTGCCAGCTCTGCAGGCTGCCGACGGACCACAACACATTCTAGCCAAGATCCACTGCAGGATGAAGGCCTCTTCCACATGTTTCCCACACATACGGTCTCAAGCTTTCTTTTGCCAATTGAGCCCGTAATACTTGCTGATGTCGTTGATCCACCCTGTTTTAGGTCTCTTTTTTGGATGCTTTTTATCAAGTTATCAAGTTACAAGGTTGACTCAACCTTCCATCTTTCCCAAGTCAGTAAAATGAGGACCCAGGTTGTTGAGGGCAATATGCTGACTCTGTAAAGCACTTAGACAGAGCTGTAAAGTGGTATATAAGTCTTAGTGCTGTTGCTATTGCTATTACCTAGTATGGTAATGAAATGTCTGCAAGCAAACAAGTAAGTTCAGAGAGTACCAAAGACTCCAAGATGCAAATTGTATTATTTATACCAGCCCTAGCCAATCCAGACATCAGATACCACCAAACCCCAGTGGTCAATGTCCCAGGACGCTTTTTTTCTTCCTGTTGTCATTGATCACCAAGCCTAAATGTCCATTTTCCCAGGTCATTCATAATCAACAAGGCTCAGCTGAGGTGCTTCCAGGCTGTTTCCATTGCACATGTTCCTGGGCTGCTTTCTCCACCAGATACTATTTGAAATCCAGCAATTTGGGAGGAGAAATAAACATCTGCCTTGCTTGTGTGTGCTTGGCATCAAGTGGCTGTTTAACGTTTCTGAGAAGCACATGTGCTGGAAATGTCTCCGGTAGACTTATGGCTTGGGTGGTTGATACTAAAAGGCTCTCGGAAGAGCCGTCTTTGTTTAATTATCATGTCAATGTGAATGTCTTCTCTTTTTTTACATGCTTGGATAAAATCTGGGGTTACAAGACAGAGCTCGATTTGCAAGGGGAAATTAACTTTGGTGAAGACAGCACCAAAGCAATTGTCGAGCTGCAGAAAATTTATAGTGGGATTTGTTCATGCGGACTGATCCTTTCTTCACACTGCTAGTACATCACAGAGACCCATAGTGATGAATCTGTTGGCACAGACTTTCTGAGAAGCGTTATCATGATGTTCTCACTAGCTAGGATTGGTCTGGAGGGGGCCTTTTGGATGACTTACAGGAAGGGAGAAGATTATAGCTCACAGATTGAGGTCTCCACAGGCACCAGCCCCTGGCTGACCTCGGGTGGGCAAGCATGCTAAACAAGTCAGGCTTGGTTAGTACTTGGATGCAGAACCACTTGGATAGTCACGGAAGAGTCAGGAAGCCTGTACATCTCAGTCTCAATGCTTAGGCCAGGCTAGGAAGTTACAGCAATGATGGAGCCTGTAATGTGAGGTTGTGAGACAAATGCCATCCCTTTTATTCTTGGATTAGAGGGTTGATGGGGACCCTCGGTTGTAATGGTGCAGTGCTCATTTTGTCAGTCAGTCAGCTGTTGCAAGAACACTTCTAAGCCATCCAGAGTCATTGGTTGAGATTTGGGGCTATAGAAATTGAATAAACAAACAAACACTATTTGTTAGGACCAGAAGCTCAGAACAACTTGGGGTCCTTCCTTCCTTCCTTCCTTCCTTCCTTCCTTCCTTCCTTCCTTCC
>WNWU01000035.1:10157323-10175116 GCA_012654045.1 Ptyas mucosa
TTTCAATAACAGCTGCCTTTTGATCTCCTGTTTTCTTTCCCCCCACCACATTTCCCCTAGCCTGAATGTAAAAGTGAATACACCATTTGTAGAGGTCCATTAGCGAGAGTAGTACAGTAATTCAACAGTAGTTGAATGTTGTAAAGTCACCTTAACTGCACCCTCAAGTGGTGAGAAGGAGAATTTTTGTGATGCTGGATCAGCCTCAATGATTTCCCCAGTTTATTTGTTTGCTCTCTGCCTTCCATCATCAAGGACTAACTTTAAAAGTACAAACTGTAGCAAAACCATTATCACTGTGTGCTACTTTTAAGGAGTCTCATATGTGAATTCTGGGAATTGAAGTCCACTCATCTTAAAATGGCCAAGTTTGAGAAATACTGCCTAGAATAATTGACATTCATCAAAAATACCAACCCGTAATAATGGATTATCTTGCTAGGCAGAAAGCCAAACTGAAGAATAGTACAATCCAGGCACGAACTGCCTTTTATTTTATTTTTTTAGCTCTGCAAACCTTTTTGATTGCACCATGAATTTCATTTGTGCAATTGCCAAAAATTGCTGGCATTTTCCATTTTAAGGAGGGAGACACTCAGATACAGTGTAAGCCATTAAATAGGCTAACCCAGTTTTAAAAACAAGGGGGAAGAAAGATCACCCAGGTTGTAATAATGGGGTGTCCTTGTGAGTCCCCCCAGTGCAATTTTCACTCCTCACTCATGAGAAATGCAATTCCTTGTGACCAAAACAACAACAGACTTTAATGGATAGTTAGGACTGCGGAAAAAACAATTGCAACCAGCCTGCCTTCCGTGGAGGACCTGTATATTGCAAGGGTCAGAAAGAGGGCTGAGAAAATATCTACAGACCCCTCACATCCTGGACATAAACTGTCTCAATTCCTCCCCTTGAGACATCACATGCCGAAACAACTAGACAAGGGACAGTATTTTTCCCTGGGCTATCACTCTGCTGATCACCTAATTCCCACAGAACTTATGCCTAAGGATATTTATCCATGTAGTAGGACTGTATTGCTATTATCCTTCTCATCTTCTCTACTACCCCCTCTTATTAGTATCATTATTATGATTATTATACTCTGTTACTTTGCATGTACATTGAGAGCTGCTGCATTGGCGACAAATTCCTTGTGCGTCTAATCACACTTGGCCAAATAAAGTATTCTATTCCATTTGTAGTTCAGGGTGAAAATGAGGGGTCCTTGGTGCTCTCTGAGCTTGGTTGTTTCCTTGCAGACATTTCATTACCAAACTAGGGAATATTATCTGATGATGTTACCTAGTTTGGGGAAACTTCTGCAAGGAAACAACCAAGCTCAGAGAACATCAAGGACCCCTCAATATAGTTTCCGCTCTAACAGACAAAGCTGTCTGTAGAGTTGCATCAGGGAACTGTCCAGCAATGTAAATGCTGAAAACATGATTGTGTCTTTGCAATAACACTTACATATCTGAAAAACAAGTCGTCTTATTGTGCTGATTTGCTGGTTCCATCACTGCTATTTTTTTCTTGGGCATTGAGAAAAAGTTTCAGATGCCTGCAAAGAAAGGGTCATTGTGTCCTCCTCTTCTCCAAGAGAAATTGGAAATAAGCAAAGAAATTAACATTCCTTGAAGACCTGAGTTATAAGCTCAGTTGGTTGCATTTATCAATTTCCTAGCATAAGATTTCAGATGCTATTTTCAGCTGGGAAAGGTTAGGGCAGGCATGTCCATTGGCCTGGGGGCCAATTGCGTCCTGTGTTTAAATTTTGAGTGGCCCACAGCCTCTTCTCCCCGCCGGCTCAGCCTGTCACTCATCCCCACCAGCTGGCGTTTTTCCCTTCACTGCACAGCAGTTCCCGCAGCTGTCCCCTGCTGCCTCCTGCTCCACAGCCACCCTGCTCTGTAGAGCATCTCAGCCATATTTTCCACCAGAAGATGGCAATAGACCTGAGTCAGCACTCTCACTGTGTGACCCTTGTGAGCTTGTGTGCCCATTTCTAAAATGGCGACTGTAACTAAAAAAGGAAAGTTGACAACGAGGGCCGCCACTTCCAGGACAAGTGGAAATTGGAGTATTTTTTCACTGAAATATGAAACAACTGTGTCTGCCTAATTTTCCAAGAGACTGTGGCTGTTTTCAAGGAATTCAATATCAAGAGGCACTACCAGATGAAACATGCTAACTACAACAAGTTCACTGGGAACGAACATGGGGAAAAATGAAAGGAACTGCTGTGCCGTTAAATGGCTTTAACAGCACAGCAGCATTTTTTCACAAGAGTCCGTGAGTCAATGGTTCAAAGAATGTCAGGCTGAATGGTCGCCCCCCCCCCCCTCACCAAATCTGAACCTCCTTGCAAAATGTTTGGACACCCCTGGGTTAGGGTATAGTATCATATATGAGTTGAGAAAGAGTGTATCTGGCTTTGCCAATGTTTTCTCCCCAAAAGGATTAACTAAGACTTGATCTAAATCAGAATCACAATCTGTTAATCTACTCTATTTTTGGTGTACTTTTGGTGAAAATATTAAGGATGAATAGCAGGTAATTTCTATCAAGCAACCCAATAGGCTTGCTTCTCTGCACGCTTGTGATGTTCCATTTTTGTTTCCCTGCAGATCAGTCAGAGCCTTTTGTGCAACCCCACCCAAAACATCCACACCTCATCCCTGTGCACAACAATACAGATGTGATCAATGTGCCATGTCGTGTCACCTCACCAGAGATCAAACCAGAGCTGCTGCTGGTGAGCATTACATTGTCTTAGTTTATTTCTGAATCTTCTCACAACCTTCATCAAATGGGTTAGCTTTCAAGGGTAACGATTAATAAATAGACCAATGAGGATTAATTTACTCAGTAATGGACCACTTTTAGCCATAGATTTTCAAACTAGCAAATTTATTTATTTATTATTTATTTTATTTATTTATTATATTTCTATACCGCCTTTCTCCCTTAGGACTCAAGGCAGTGTACATTTTAAAAGATCATTCACATGTTCATGTTTAGCCCCGCCTGTTGGAACATCAGGGTCTTGAGGGCATGGCGGAAAGCACAGAGATCAGGGATATTCCATATCTCTGGGGGCAGTTCCTTCTAAAGGGTTGGAGCCCTCACAGAGAAGGCCCTCCCCCTGGGAGTCGCCAGTCGGCATGATTTGACTGATGGTACCCTGAGTAGTCCCTCCCTGTGAGAAGGAACTGGTCGGTGGGAGGCTATTGGTGACAAAAGACAGTCTCGTAGGTACCCAGGTCCTAAGCCATGGAGCGCTTTAAAGGTGATGACTAACACCTTAAATCACACCCGGAAGACCACCGGGAGCCAGTGCAGCTCGTGCAGGAGAGGTGTTACATGGGCGTAACGAGTTGCGCCCATAATCACCCGTGCGGCTACATTCTGGACCAGCTGGAGCCTGCGGGTGCTCTTCAAGGGGAGCCCCATGTAGGGAGCATTACAGTAGTCCATACGGGAGGTGACTAGGGCATGAGTGACTGTACGCAAGGCATCCTGATCCAGAAAGGGACGCAACTGGCGGATCAGGCGAACCTGATAAAAGGCCCCCCTGGCCACGGCCATCATGTGCTATTCTAAAGATAGCCGTGAATCCAGGAGGACACCTAAGTTGCGAGCCCTGTCTGTGGGAAGTAAGGTCTCATCCCCAGTTGTCAGTGATGGTACCAGCTGACTATACCGGGATGCCAGAAGCCACAGCCACTCGGTCTTGGAGGGGTTGAGTCTGAGTTTGTTTCTCCCCATCCAGATCCGCACAGCCTCCAGGCAACGGGACATCACAGTAAGGGCATCATTGGGGTGGTCCGGGGTGGAGATGTATAGCTGTGTGTCATCAGCATACTGATGAACACTCACCCTGAAACCACGGATGATCTCGCCTAGCGGTTTTACATAAATGTTGAACAAAAGGGGTGAGAGGACTGATCCTTGTGGCACCCCACAAATAAGGTGCCTCGAGGTCGACCTCTGCCCCCCAGGCAACACAAACTGCGAACGGTCAGAGAGGAAGGAGGAGAACCACCAAAGCACGGTGCCCCCTATTCCTAACCTCTCCAGCCGGTGCAGTAAGATACCATGGTCGATGGTATCAAAAGCCGCTGAGAGATCTAATAGGACCAGGACAGAAGAACAACCTCTGTCCCGAGCCCTCCAGAGATCATCAACCAATGCGACCAATGCTGTTTCTGTGCTGTATCGTGGCCTAAAGCCCGACTGGTACAGATCCAGATAGACAACTTCATCCAGGTATCGGGGTAGTTGTTGTGCCACCACACTCTCAACAACCTTCGCAACGAAGCGAAGATTGGAGACTGGACGATAATTTGATAATATAGCTGGGTCCAGGGAAGGCTTCTTGAGTAGAGGTCTCACTACCGCCTCTTTCAGGGAGGGAGGGAAAAAACCCTCACTCAGAGAAGCATTTATAATCCCCTGGAGCCAGCCTCGTGTAACATCCCGGGAGGCCAGTACCAACCAGGAGGGACACGGGTCCAATAAACATGTGGCAGCACTAAGCTTGCCCAGAATCCTGTCCACATCCTCAGGAGCCACAGAGTCAAACTCTTCCCAGATAACACTCTCAGGACCTACCCCCATCTCCTCCCCTGGATCTACCCAATCGGAGTCCAGGCCTTCCCGAATCTGAGCGACTTTATCATGCAGGAATTGCACAAAATCCTCAGCTCGACCCTGTAAGGGGTCTTCACGCACCCCCACCTGAAGTAGTGAGCGAGTCACCCTAAACAGCGTGGCTGGGCGGTTCTCCGCAGATGCAACGAGAGTGGAGAAGTAACTAGACTTCGCCGCTTTTATCGCCACTAGGTAGGTCTTAATATAAGATCTCACCTGTGTTCGGTCAGATTCAGATCAGCTTGTCCTCCAATCACTCTCCAGGCGTCTTTTCCGACGCTTCATCTCTCTCAGCTCCTCAGAAAACCAAGGAGCTAGTCGAGATCGGCATCGGGTCAGAGGCCGCAAAGGCACGACGTGGTCCAAGGCTCTAGTAGCTGCCCTGTCCCAAGCCACCACCAGGTCCTCAGTCGAGTCGTGAGCCAGAGTCTCAGGAAATGGCCTCCGTCAGGAACCTCTCGGGGTCCATCAGGCGCCTGGGATGGAACCACTTGATTGGTTCCATCTCCCTGCGGTTGGTGAAAGTGACCTGAAAGTCCATGTGAAGGAGAGAATGATCAGACCATGACAAGGGCTTGATGTCTAGATCCCCTATTCTTAGATCATTCAGCCACTGATCCGAGACAAAAATCAAGTCCAGAGTGTGATTCCCCAAGTGGGTGGGGCCTTGAACTACCTGGGTCAGGTCCATGGCCATCATGGAAGCCATGAACTCCCGAGCCACCTCCGACATCTCACCAGCAGATGGCAGGTTAAAATCCCCCATAACAATAAGTCTGGGGGTTTCCACCGCCACCCCGGCTATAACGTCAAGCAGCTCAGGCAGGACCGCCATCACGTGGCAGGGAGCCAGGTACGTGATCAGTAGGCCCATCTGTATCCCCTGACCCCACTTCACAAGGAGGGACTCACATCCGGCTATCTGAGGAGCAGTGGCCTCCCTCAGGCAAAGACTTTCTCTAATAATTGCTGCCACTCCCCCACCCCTTCCCTGAGTCCTTGGCTGATGGAATGCACGGAAACCTGGCGGGCACATTTCCACAAGGGGAACTCCTCCCTCCTGGCCTAACCAGGTCTCCGTAATCCCTGCCAGGTCAGCAGCCCCCTCTGAAATAAGATCGTGAATGAGGGGGGCTTTATTTACCACTGACCTGGCATTACACAACATCAGGCATAGACTCAGGGCCTGAGACTCTGAACAACCTGGGGAACGAGGAATGCTTTGGGGGTCAGAGTGTGCAATCGCTCGCAAACAGCGAGTGCGCACTCCCAAAACATAATATGGCCCCCTGCTACCGTCATATCTGCCCCTCCCACTTATTATATTAATGCCCATCGTTTCGTCCCCCTGTATCCTTGTCAAATTTCTGTCCCCGTCCTCCCCGCCATGATCATCAGACCCAGTACCCCATTCAGTGGATTTATAGATCCCCCCAGATCCATTCCCACAATCCCTCCCAGAACCCCTTGAAATAGAAGTTAAAAATTTATCTAAAAAACCCCAAAGCCGTCGGTTTTTTGCAAACCACCTCTCGGGGTTCCAAAACCCGTCCTCAAGGGCGGCCCTCAATAACTGAGAGGGCCAGACATGCGAGAGGGGGGAATCTCGCAGTGCAAGAAGCTCTTTAAACTCTGGTTCAGACATATATGAGAATCAGGCATGATAGCAAAAGGAAGATTATATATTTTGGGCATCTATTGAAGAGTTTCTTAGATAAATGCAATTCCTATTTGTTTTTTTATTCGGGCTTTTTTTTTACCCTGGAAGAACATTTGCTGGAATTTATTCCAGAAAGGATCCATCTCAGAAAGGATCCATTATTCTCAACCAGAATCCTGATTGAAGCAAAATCCTAAATTTCTCCAAACTAGGATTTCAAGATGGCTTTGGTTAATTTTCAGGGTGCTCTTGAAAAGGTAGAATATTATTCTTGTTCCCTGAGCTGGGCTTGCTGAAAGACAGAAGGAGAAGCAGAACTGTTTTATGGCAAAGTAATACAGGGCACCAGTCCTAAGAAGAGGGAGCTTTAATTTTATGCCATGTGGAATTGTTTTCTCCCTTTTTTCCTATTGCTTCTCACTTAATAGAACCTGCTTTCAAGTTTTCTTTAAAGAAGGATAGGATTGGGGTGACATTCTTGAGAGTGGAGAATAATATTATTTCAGTTCTTTGTTATAAAGCAACTAAGTAATGCCTGTGAAATGGATCGAGATATCTTGGCGGAACACTGCTTAAGTATGAGCCAACCGTGTGCTGCAGCTGCCAAAACAGCCAATGTGGTCCAAGACTGTATTAACAGCGGGAAATCATCAAGATCACAGGAAGTGAGGCCACACTTGGAATATTGCATCCAATTCTGATCAACACGGTATACAAAAGATGCTGAGAATCTTTTAGGAAGCATGCAGGGAAGAGCAGCAGGAAGAGGGAGCTAGACTTCTTACCATGTCTTATACAATGAACAGTTAAGGGAACAAGGCCTGAAGGGAAGGATTAGGGGTGACATGATAGCAGTCTTCTAGTACTTGAGTGGCAGTCATAAAGAAGTGGGGGTTGATTTGTCCTTCAAAGCATCTGAGGGCAGGACAAGAAGCCATGAGTGGAAACTCATCAGAGGGAGATACAACCTGGAACTAAGGGGAAACATTCCTGATAGTGAGGTCATTGATTTCATTCATCAATGAAACAGTTTACCTCCTTGTGGGTGCTCCATCACTGGAGGATGAAAAGAAAAGAAAAGAAAAGAAGAAAAAACCATTTGTCTGGGATAGTATAAGGACTCCTGCCTTGGGTAGACTTGGTTAGAAGACCTTTAAGGTTCCTTCCAGCCCTGGGATTCTGAGGCTTGTGTGTGAGTATCCTGCCTTTTGTTGTACTCTCTCCTCTCAGTGGCCTACAGCTTCCCTGGCTTCCCCCTCTTTCCTCCAATCTCAAGAGAAGACCTCATGAGGCTTTCTCAGATTAGATACATGGGCAGCCTGGGAAGTTTCAAAGAGATGCAGATATATATACATAACAAAAAATGCTGCTATACAGCACTAGCGCTTTCTCTGCCTCCAGCAATGAAACAGGTTTAGGAAGGCCGCCATAAAATTTGTCCTACCATAGCTGAGTTTGCTGTCATGTAGATTTAACTCAGTCACTCTTTCTCTGGAGTAAAGAAACTGACAAATAAGTGGAACACCACTGTACTTCAAAGAGTACAATTATGTGTATTAAGTTGCTTCATACTTTTTTCATGAGGCAATTTTTTCCCCAGAAGCCACCCTAGGTTTCTTAGAAGCTATTTTTGATATAGAATGATCTTCAGCCAATCTCAAAGTCTCTTATACAGACTTTCAGTGGCAGACTCTCAGATGAATGGTCATTTCATCTCAGTGCTTGATTGCTGGTATTTACCATGGGTTTTGGAGTTGTTACGGGGTGGTATTTGATGCTCTAGTCTAGTAGAACTAAACAGGCAACGGGAGCTGATAGTGTTTGATGGATAACAGTAGAGTCATCTTACTCATAACATTTGGTAGCTGCCAAAGTAATAAAAATTGCCAAGAATTGGCAATTCTTGGAGAATTGGCAATTCAGGAGTCCTGAGTGGTGCAGTGGACTAATTCACTGTTATTAAGATCGGCTGTCTGCAATTACTGCAAGTTCGAATCCTACCAGGCTCAAGGTTGACTCACCCTTCCATCCTTTCTAAGATAGATAAAATGAGGACCCAGATTGTGGGCGCAATAAGCTGACTTTGTATAAAATATACAAAAGTATGAAGGCTATTGCTTAACACATTGTAAGCCACCCTGAGTCTCCGGAGAACGGCGGCATATAAATCAATTTTTTTAAAAAATGAATGAGAAACTTACTTTGTTTTAACATTGAGGTGAAACAGTACTTTCCTATGAAGAGAGCAATTTCCCTTCATAAAGTACTCAATCCAAAACACACACGCACACACATTTTCATAATTTTGAAATTAAACCCATTATTGACTTTTTTTCTTCTCTCTCCTTCTTGGCTGGTGTAGCAAGAGTTTTGGCTTCCTGTAAGCGTTGGCTTAACATCTCTGTTGACTTTTGTCAAAATATATGGATAATTAATACCAGCCTAGCAGCCTCTCTGAAAGCTGAAGATAACATCTCCTTGAGGAAAGGGCAAGCAGTTCAGATGCCTGGTTTCTGATCTTTCCCATCTCTGGAGCTGAGTCAAACCTTTTCCATTTGTTGCTCAGTCTGGAACTGGGACCTCATCCTAAGACCTTCAGAAGGATGGCTAGATATTTCCATTTTAAGCTGCTGGGGCATCTGGGCCAAAGACTTTGTTCTTCCTCCTTGAAAGAGATAGAAGGGGGGGGACCCCAAATGGAAAGTGTCTTTTCCCCTGGCTTGAGAGACGTCTCCAGAAGAGCGGATAAGGTTTTCTGTAGAGGTGTGTTTACCTTGGGTGCCCATCTTTCTGTTCCCATTTAAGGAAAGCTGGCTTGTTATTTTGGCCTTGTCTGGAAATACTACGTGTGGAGCCGGGTTGGCGGCTTCCTTTACTCATAGGAAACTGAAGTGGGGGAGGGAAGGAAGGAGCCTGATGATTTGACAAATTTAGAACATCCTCCTCCAAATTTAATAACTGCTCAGAGATAAAACGGCAGGAAAGAGAGGGAGGAAAAATAGCACCAGGGTCTTTTGAAGGTTGGGGTAAAATCAGCTATGAATCCTCTTCTCCTTTCATAAAAACTTTTGAATATTGCACAAGCAATTTCATTTAATATGTGGAATATGGGGATGTGTATCTATAGCTATCATACCTATGTGCAATATTTCTGTACATATATATTTTAAATCTGATCATCAGGGGATCCTCAAATGCAGAGTTTTACTATTCAGCACCATTCTATTTCACAATTTCTGAAACAACAGAGTTCGCCCCCTGTAAATTACAATTCTGATGTTTCCATTATACCTTAAAATGACTGCACTTTATCCTCCTTAGATATTTATGGGAACTTGGATAGGTTGCTAATGCTAGAAAGAAGCTCATTCTTCATGTCAGCTGATTCTGATTAGTTCTAGAGCTGGGCTTGAAATTCAGGCATTTGAATATACACACAATACATACATAATAGCTACGTAAAATTAATGTAGAATAAAACCATGTGGGTTATCCCTCCCCATTGGACCTGAGAAAACCTCAGAAAGGAAATTAAGACTGCTTGGAATCATCTGAGTTTGCCCTAAACTGCCATGACACTTTGCCCAAAACGCTATTACTATAGAAAAGGGATCTTTTGGAACAGTGTTATCCATGCAGAGAGAGTCAAAAAAATCAAGGAGGCTTACAATATCAAAGCCCTTCCCCAATTTTTACATGGGCTGCATATAGAAAGGGATGGAGCTTCAATCATGCTATCGTGGGTTTTTTTTCATTTTCAGAAATATGTTCCGGTTTAATGCTGCCAACTTCAGCCAACTTTGGGATACCTAACTAATCTTTTTTTAGCATGAGCCACTGAATTTGCCTTTGGACTACAAATTAGGAATAATCTTCATCCCTTCTTTGCATTTTACCATTGTAGCCTCATAAATTGGCAATGATGATTCAGTACATAAATGAAATTACCATCTAAAAGCAGTAAAAATATTTTTATTGCAAAAGAAGAATTTTTAGGGGAGAAAGAGAGAGATGGACAAATATTACTGACAGAGAGCTAAATACTACATAGCTAGTTAGTTGGCTGATGAGAGAGAAATGAGAGATAAATGTGTGAGAGAGATGAGAAATAGATAGATGATAGAAAGAGGAGGGATAGTTGGTAGATGAGAGGGAGGGAGGGAGAGGGAGAGAGAGGAAGGGAGGGAGAGAGACAGAGGAAGGGAGAGAGAGGGAGGGAGAGAGAGGCTCCAATAACAAGAAAGACATGCTGTTTCTTCTAAACAGTTTCCTCACCTATAGATAGAAACACCTAGAAGACAAATAGGTTTCTATTTCAACTTGGATAAAAGGCAAGAGACCACCACCTTATCCCCCCCGCCCCGTCCCGCTACAAGAGAAAGAAATAGGAGTTCTGCCCTTATCCCACACCAATTCCCTTAAAATATAGCACTATTGTTTGGCCCGGAAGAGAAAAGATTTGTAAGACTAAAAAAACAAACTTTTGTGATTACACAATATTTTAAAATAGGTGCTTCGTATTGCCTTCTTAATATCACTTTCTGCTTGCCTGATTGTTTTTCTGCAACTTCAAGGCCCTGACTTCTAATCCAAAGTCCTCTTCAAGCTGCAGCCAACATAGGAGAACAGATAGCTTGGGTTAACATGAAGCACTGTCCCATGTCGTCTTTTCCAGGGTGAAAGCAGGGGATTATATAGGACACAAGTTTGAAGAACAGGTCTCAGTGGCCAGTGATGGTGACAACTGTAGTTTTGGGGCAGCAATGATTGGACTTGTAGGTACGGGAGACAAAGTTCATAATAGGGCATGAAGGATAAGTCAGGATGGAGGAAGCCTCTGGAAGTGAGAAGTGAAGCATGCCAAACGACAGAGGGACATAGCAGGGTTCCAGATATCCTTGTTTTTCCAGCTCAAATCAGCTGGGACAGGAAACTGACTGATATCCCTTCCCGTTGAGATGGAGCTAATGATCTGCTTTTTGTTCCAGGAACATAGAATGCTTGTCTAGCTAGGCAAGATTTTGCAAGATGCAGTTGTGAAGCTTGTACAAGAACCAGATACACAAGCAAACTGTAGTTCATGGCAGATTGTCATCCTGAAAAAGGAAATAACAATTGTTACACTAAGCCAGGGCTCTCCAAACTTGGCAATTTTAAGGCTTGTGGACTTCAACTACCAGAATTCTGGGAGCTGAAGTCCACAAGTTTTAAATTGCAAAATTTGGAGGACCCTTTACTAAGCTAAAAATCATGGTTTACAAACCAGAGGGGCTAGGTTCTAATGATTAACTTGAAGACTTACTAGTGACTGTTCACCATGCCACCAACCCGAATCAATGAGGATGATGAAGATAGTTCAGACATCTACTATGCAGGTCCACCCAGAAGCTCTTTCTCTTGTCCTTTTTTGCTGTTAAAAACACTATTGCTTGGCTGCTTAAATTTATCTTTTTACTTAGCTATGTTGCTTACACCTTTAAAACTCTCTCTTGAAATAAGGCATGATGCCCAAAATAAGCGATATAAATTTAGAACGTAGAAAGCTGGCTTATCATGAACTTAACTATGTTAAGAAAATTATGACTTATTCCCAATTTCTGGGTGTTAGGGTATATTGATCCAGAAACTAGCCATGTGGTTGGATTTGTGCAACACGTAGGGCTAAAATGGAATTGGTTAGTTTAGTGTTTCTCAACCTTGGCCACTTTAAGACAGCTGGACTTCAACTCCCAGAATTCTCCAGCTAGCCATGCTGACTGGGGAATTCTGGCAATTGAAGTCCACCCGTCTTAAACTGCCCAAGGTTGAGAAACACTGGGTTAGTTTATGGTTATGATGTATTAGACAAACAGAGCCACTGATTTGATCTATTAATCAGTATGATTCAGTGTTCTTGACTTGACTTGCAGCAATCCAGAGTCAATCCTGAATCTCAGGCAGAATCTCTGAGGTTGTATTTGAAGATGACAGTGATTGAATTGGAGAACTACAATGAGTGATTTATTGCTCCTTAAGAAATAGAGACAAGGGATGGGTCTGAACAGAACTGAATTCATATCAAGCACAGAAGACTAGGTCCACATGTAAAGGTCCAATTAAACTGATTTATTGCTATTCATGCCTATGCATAGGAATAGTCTCAACTAATGGTTAACACTTGCAGGATCCAGTCTGAGTCAGTCACTGGGACTAGAAGTTGAGTCTTCCAAACTTTCAGATTCATGCTGGAGCCCATGAAAACATTCTGGTAAAGAGAAGTTCCCTGGGGATGGGTTCCATCATGAGTCCAAAAGCTCAGAAGACTAAACCTCTGGTCCCAGTGATGGAGCCTGATTGGATCCTGCAACATTATCCTGGGACACATATATCTGCCTTCATTCATAAGTTAGCACTTGGAGCTAGATAAGAGTCAATGAATGAAATTCAAGGGAAGTTGGATTTGCGGATTAAAGATTGCTTGACTAAACCCTGTTTTCCCTGTTTGGTGATTCATCTGAAGAACCGCCCAGCGGCAGGTCAGAAGAGCCAAGACCTCCTTTGGCTATGTAGGGATTCTAGACTGATCTCTCTTTTAACTCTGCCATCAGAGTCAGCCCCTCCTTCTCCTATAAGTTGAGATTTTGCAACATCCTATCTTTGGGAAGATGATCTTCTGACCTTGCCAGAAATAATCTAAAACATCCCACTTCAATTGCTGAATGGAGTTTGAAATTGCCCATTTTGAGGGTGGGCCACTTCTAGTAAGTCTGTGAGAGGTGCATCTGATGTCTAAACATTTTCAGTAAATTTGGAATGAGCCTTAGAATGGCTCTCTCAAGATCAGAACATCATCTTCCCAAAGATGGGACATTTCTTGTTTGGGACAAGAAATGTTTGGGACATTTCAAGATCCAAACAGCTTGAACGCTTCTTAATTATATCTACTGTAGCTGTTAACTGTCCAGTTGGCGAATCCAGAAAAAAAACTCCTGATATGTTATTTTTCCAAGAGTATAAACTTTACTGAATAAACCACATTGGCATAGAAGAAGCAAAACCAGCTCTAGGCTTCTCGCACAAAAGCATGCATAGTTCATTCCTCCTTTCCCCACGGGCCACCCACAGTCCATTAAGTCCACCAATCACTTCTGTTCATTTTGTTATGGGAAACAGCCGGCCACACTGGGACATCTGCTCAGGGTGTCCTTGAGGGGGTAGCAATGTATGACAGGAACTGAGGATGCTTGGATACCATTCCCCCCACCTTTGCATTCCAACTCACCATCGCCCTATTCTTTGTCAAGCTACAAGCAAAGCAAAATGTAGGCGAAAGTGCAAGTCAGTCTTGGCAGTAGCTTTATCTCAGACAAAAAGTACTATTTTTATATTTTCTTTTTCTTCTTTAGCATCAATCTCTCAAGCCTCTCACCTATGAGAGGAAGGAATGGGACCCAAAGAAAGGATTCATGATCACTTCACCCTCCATTGAGTTCTTTAGTAGAATGATCAAATGTGTTGCTACAGTCAACGGAGCACAATATGAGACCTATTACTTGACCCAGAAAGTGGGTGAGTGGATGACTGCTTTTGCACCGGGTGCTGAAAATGTCCTTTTTGGACATAATTTTCCATTGCTGGACTACCAGTAGTCCTCAACTTATGACCACAATTGAGCCCAAAATTGATGTCAGTAGGTGACACATTTGTTAAAGGAGTTTTATCCCCATTTTACCATTTTTCTTGTCACGTTTGTTAAGTGAATCACTGCAGTTGTTAAATTAGTAAGACGGTTGTTAAGTGAATCTGGCCTTCTCGTTAAAAGGTCACAAAAGGGGATCACGTGATCTCGGGATGCTGCAACCATCATAAATATGAAACAGTTGTCAAGCATCTGAATGTAAATCACATGATCATGGAGATGCTGCAACGGTCATAAGTGCGAAAAATGGCCATAAGTCACTTCAATGTCATAACTTCAAATGATCATTAAATAAATAGTGCCTATATATTCTGCACTAAGCCTGATTTCAGTTATGGAAATCAAATGGATTTTCCTCCATAAACACTCCTCAAAGTTCTATCAATGCTGGTATTAGATGCTTTCCATTAAAAGATATGGCTGAAGGGCCATCAAATACGTTGATTCTGTATGGATACTCAATGTTGTGGGAGGAGATGCTTGATCACTGACTTTCTTATTTCTTTTAGAGATACGAGTTTGGAATGTGTTTGTGGAAGCAACTCCCAAAAAACTCTTGGTTGGAGAAACCCTTAACTTGGAATGCAAAGGGCAGACGTCCTGGAATGGACGGTTAGAATTTCTATGGACATTTCCAGGAAAGAGGGTGAGTCATTCCAGTGGGTCTCTTAGCTGAGGGAAGACCTTGGCCTTCTCCAAGTGTGTTTCTTTTCTGAAGATCTGTTTCCTTGGTTTTTCAGAAATGGATCTGCTGAATGTTTGTTAGCTTTCTTAAATAACCATTCAATTGTCCTTTGTTGACCAAGGGGCTTTAACTACAGGTAGTCGTTGACTTATGGGCACAATTAAGCCCCAAATTTGAGACATTTCTTAAGCAGGTTTTGCCCCTTTGTTGCCCAAGGGTTGATGACCACCCTTGCCATAGTTGTTAAGTGAATCACTGCAGTTGTTAAGTTAGCAACACAATTGTTAAGTGAATCCAGCTTCTCCATTGAGTTTGCTTGTCAGAAGGTTGCAAAATGTAACCTCAGGAGACTGTAACCATCATAAATATGAACCAATTGCCAAGCATCTGAATTTTGATCATGTGACCATGGAGATGCTGCAATGGTTGTAAGTGTGAAAAAACCAGACCGGTTTGCAAAAACCAGACCGGGAGCAACCCATCACTGATCATAAGTCATTTTTTCATGCCATTGTAACTTCAAACGGTGACTAAATGAACTGTTGTAAGTTAACATCAGAGCAGGTCTATTGAAAATTCTTGGGTCCATATAAATAAGCTGGAAAGAATGATTAATAACCCCTACATAAATACTACGTTTAAAAGTTAGAAAAGCAGGTCAGAATGTTTGTACACAGCCGTTAAAGGATGCAATCACTTTTTGAAATACCTGGTGGTATACTATTTTAAACATTAAAACAGAAAGAAGGGAATTCCTAGTCACCTTCTAAAACTCTTAGCACTAGCACTAGCACTGATATACCGCTTCATATTGCTTTACAGCCCTCTCTAAGCGGTTTACAGAGTCAGCATCAATCTGGGTCCTGATTTTATCAACCTCAGAAGGATGGAAGACTGAGTTAACCTTGAGCCAGTGAGAATCGAACTGCTGGCAGTCAACAGAGTCAGCCTGCAATACTGCATTGCATAACCACTGTGCCACCAAAGGCTCATTGAAGTCTACTCCCATCCATCCTACCATACACACATCTAACAAAGGATACCACGATATTACCCTTTACAGCTTTTATTTGAGTGCTTTTAAACTGAACTCGGTGGAAATTTTTCTATGCCTCTCTCTTGTTCTCTTCTAGGAACTAAGGACAGGAAAGAATTTTGACAAGCGTATCTCCGTGTACAAAGGCTCTAGTAATGTGACTATCACGAATGTCACAATGGAAGACAAAGGACATTACATATGCAAAGTGTTCAGTATGGGCGAAGGACGCATAGAAATCAATACTACGGTCACAATATTCAGTAAGAATGACCACAAAAATGGGAAAGCTAAGGTGTCAAAAGCGATGTAGTCAGAATATGCCACTTTTCTGCAAGCTGATATATTGATAGGCTGCTGGTACCACCATTTTAGGAGACCCTTCCTTGCTGATAAGACCCTCACAGAACCAACATAGCTTCCTCCTCACTCTTTTCAACTCAGTGATGACTTAAAATACTCATTCATCACCAGAATGAGGTGATGGCACCAGCTTCAGCATTTCCAACTTCCCCAGCTCAGTTAACTTACTCTGAAGTTGTTGAGTGGTGTTTAGTTTTTAACAAAAATTGTCAACATGGGTGGAGAAAAATAAGTGGTTTCTTCTTCTTCCACAACTTCTCAACACTTCTTATATCAGTGTTTCTCAACCTTAGCAACAGAGCTGGCTGGGGAATTCTGGGAGTTGAAGTTCATACAGCTTCAAGTTGCCAAGGTTGAGAAACTCTGGTTTATATCACTTTCTCTGTGGTTTAGAGTCACCATTCATCAGGAAAACAGCACACAATATTCCAAAATTACCTATGTATGTCTTGAAAGTACAGGTAGTCCTTGACTTGCAACCACAATTGAGCCCAAAATTTATGTTGCTAAGTGAGACCTTTGTTAAGTGAGTTTTGATTCCTTTTATGACCTTTCTTGCTACAGTTGTTAAATGACGCACTGCAGTTAAGTTAGTAACATGGCTGTTAAGTGAATCTAGCTTCTCCGTTGACTTTGCTTGTCAAAAGGTCGCAAAAAAGTAATCACATGACCCTGGGGCATTGCAACCATCATAAATATGAATCAATTGCCAAGTGTCTGAATTTGGACCACGTAACCATGGCACTGCTGCAACGGTCGTAAATATGAAAAATGGTCATAAGTCACTTTTTTCAGTACTGTTGTAACTTTAAACAGTCACAACACGAACTGTTGTAAGTTGAGGACTACCCAATCACCCAAGGAATGATAAATCTTTTCATTCTTGTAATATCTTTAAGAAATTCCAGAAACGTGTCCTAATGTATTGTCACTTTGAAAAATATCATATTCACAGCTGAAATCAAACAGAAATCACCCTTCCTTGTCATGGACCATCTGCTGCTGTGTGTTGTTGATATATTTTAATAATTACCCAATTGTGGTTCAGGAAAAAAATGGATTTTGTGCTATGAAAAAAACCATTAATTCAAGAGTTAAAAGAAATACTGTCCAGAAAAGATAGTGCCTGTAGATTATTATTGCCTTCACCAGCCTTCACTTAGAATGAGTGTTTCTAAAATGTCCCTGTTGCTTTTATACATTGGATCTTCTTCACAATTGTCTGCAGATGAAACAGTACCTCAGAGTCAAATTAATAAAATTTCACTACTCATATGAAAAATAAATACCACATGCTTTAAATTTGTAACCATGGCCATTTCTTTTTTTTCCCCATTTCACATCTGCCTGGTTGTCTTTTTTTCTGATTTGTTATCTTTTGCACATGTTATTTTGATGTCCAGCAAAAAAAAAAATCTGACAGTTTTGCAAAGCAAACTAGCAATTAACTCTTATTCTTTTTCTCATTTATTGAAGAACAAGCTTTCATTAATTTTGTCAAAAAGAGGCAACAACTGTATTATGAGGCCAATGCAGGACTAAAAGTACTGAAGCTGGCTTGGAAGGTTGATGCTTTCCCTCCCCCTGATGTGGCTTGGTAAGGACTAAGATGGAGCTCCTAAATTGCAGTAAAACCATATTTGGGGAAGCGGTATAATTGCAATTGTTTTCTTCTTCTTCTTCTTCTTCTTCTTCTTCTTCTTCTTCTTCTTCTT
>WNWU01000035.1:10175126-10207713 GCA_012654045.1 Ptyas mucosa
TTCTTCTTCTTCTTCTTCTTCTTCTTCTTCTTCTTCTTCTTCTTCTTCTTCTTCTTCTTCTTCTTCTTCCTCTTCCTCTTCCTCTTCCTCTTCTTCCTCTTCTCCTCCTCCTCCTCCTCCCCTTCTCCTCTCCTTCTTTCCTTCCTTCCTTCCATCCTTCCTTTCTAATCTGTATATAATTTCCTCTAATTTTATCTATGAGGAAGGTTGCCCTGAGAGAGCTAATAATTAAATGAAGGTTTCAATCTGGATTTTCTTGGTCCAAGCCCAATCTTTAACTAATAACCAATGATGTTCAATAGGGCCTCCAGTTGTGTACCTTCATACCAGAATCTATCTATTTGCTAAGACAAGACAAGCTTTTCTCTTCACACATTTGAGGTGCCAGAGGATTCCATGTTTGTTCTTGAATTTACTTTATTGTTTCATGAGGATCATGTTCACGAAGTCATGTGTTGCCTTCCTTTTGTTTCCATGCTATTCTTTTACAGTCCTTTCTCTCTGGCTGCATTTGCTTCCTGACTTAAGATGGTTCTTCTGGAGGATTTTCCTGCAGAAGACCTCTTCCCTTGGAATGGAATGGGGAAAGGCGGGATACAAATAAATCAATAAACCTGCAGATTATAAATCAGTAAATGAAAGGATATGCATGTAACTTCTTTTGTCTTAGATCACTTAGAACTATGTTCAGCACAAGTACCCAATGACTCATCTCAGCGATTTCACAAAATGTTCTTCTCCTCTGCAAAACATTTTAAAAGCAGTTTCTTTTCCATCACATGAAATATGCAGGGCCACAGCATGGAGGAAATCTGTTTGACAGACTGAGCTATTTCTGTATGAACTCTCCGCTACTTAGAAAACAGTTTCCAGGAACTAACGTTCTATAGTCCTTTTACGACTGTAGGTTTTCATGCAGTCTGTTAGCCATTTTATTTACAGGTAGCCCTCAACTTACAATTGTTCAATAGCAACAGTTCGAAGTTACAGCGGTAGTGAAAAAAGTGGCTTCTGGCTAGTTCTCATATTTATGACCGTCGCAGCATCCCCACAGTCATGTGATCAAAATTGGGCACTTGTCTACTGGCATGTGTTTACAATGGTTGTAGCATCCCATGGTCATGTGATCAAATTTGTGACTTTCTCAGCCAGTTTACGACAAGCAAAGTCAATGGGGGAGCCAGATTTGCTTAATGACTACATGACTCAACAACCACCTTGCTTAACAAAGAAAATCCTGGTTCCAATTCTGGTCATAATCATAGGACTATCAGTACTACAGAGATATACAGAAATAACTTCAACCAAACCATTTTATAATGCCTTTGTAAGTCCACACTTGGAATATTGCATCCATTTTGGTGGCCACATTAGAAAAAAGATGTTGAGATTCTAGGAAGAGTGCAGAGAAGAGCAAAAAAGATCATAGGGGGCTGGAAACTAAAACATATGAAGAACAATTGCAGGAATTGGGTATGTCTAATCTAGTGCAAAGAAGGACTAGGGGAGACATGATACCACTGTTCCAATATTTGAGGGGCTGCTACAAAGAATAGGGGATCAACCTATTCTCCAAAGCAAATGAAGGCAGGACAAGAAACAATGAAAGGAAACTAATCAAGGAGAGAAGCCACCTAGAACTAAGGAGAAATTCCTGACAGTGAGAATAATCAACCAATGGAAGGGCTTGTCTTCAGAAGTTGTGGGTCCCCCCCAATCACCGGAGTCTCTTAAGAAGAGACTGGGCAGCCCCTTGTCTGGAATGGTACAGGGTTTCCTGCTTTAGCAGGGGGTTGGACTAGAAGACCTCCAAAGTCCCTTCCAACTTTGTTATTCTATACCAAACTCCAGGCCTTATCTCCCTAAGAACAGAGTTCTGAGTTTGAGAGAACCAGCAGAGAAAGTGACTGAGGAATCAGATTTAGGATTTTCAGGAAGAAATTCTGTAGCTGTTCCATGCCTGCAGCAGACCCACAAAATGGCGATGTCTCTCGAGTCCTGCAACTGACACTATTCATTGCCTCCCCCTTCCAACTCTCTAACTCCAAGGATGGAAAAACAGTTTTTAAAAACCTCATTTCCCCTCAGTTGCCAGCCCAGTTTTCAATCTTTGCCAAAGGAGCAAAAAGAAAAATGGATTATGCTGTAACTTAGTATGTTTCTCTTCCTTATCCATCCCCCCACTGCAAATAACACGGTGGTTTAACTCTTAATAGATTTATTTCAGTCTCTGATTTCAATTCTCTAATTCGTGGATGGATAGTCTTCAAGCATGTCCATAATGCATAGCCAAAATATCAAGCAGTTGAGTCACACATAGGATACAAATCAATGATACTATCACAGCCACCATCTTAATATTTTTAACCACCCGCTAAAATGTTTGTTTGTTTGTTTCCAGCCTTTATTATTTTTACAAATAACTCAAGGTGGCCAATATGTCCAACACACCTTCCTCCTCCTATTTTCCCCACAATGACAACCTTGTGAGGTAGGTTGGGCTGAGGGAGAGGAACTGGCCCAAAGTTGCCCAGCTGGCTTTTATGCCTAAGGCAGAACTAGAACTCACTGTCTCCTGATTTATAGCTTGGTGCCTTAACTACCACACCAACCTGGCTCTCTTATATTGCAATAGAACCTGCAAACTTTAGAGCTTTAATGCTTTGTATTTGAGCCCAAACTTTTGTTGCTAAGCAAAACTGTTGTTAAGTGAGTTTTGCCCTATTCTATAAAATTTCTTGCCACATTTGTTAAGTGAATTGCTGCAGTCGTTAAGTTAGGAACACGGCTGTTAAGTGAAATTGGCTTCCTCATTGACTTTGCTTGTCAGAAGTTTGCAAAAAGGGATCATGTGACTCCAGGACACTGCCACCATCATAAATGTGAATCAGTTGCCAAGCATCCAAATTTTGACCATGTGACTGTGGGGAAGCAGCAAAGGTCATAAGGGTGAAAAATGGTCATAAGTCACTCTTTCAGTGCTGCTGTAAATTTGACCGGACGCTAAACAAATTGTTGTAAGTCAAGGACTGCCTACACTGAGAATTTACTGTGGGATCAATCCAATTCGTGGATGGGTGGGGAACATTCCACTTGGGCAGAGAGGCCTGGACTTGCCTGAACATCCAGACTATCTAGCTCTAAATTAAAATTTAAAAATTAAATTTGTTCCTAAATGTGATGCCCTCTATTCCTTTGTCTCAGCTGTTTTTCATTCCCACTTTTTCTGGTCCAAATAGGTACAAAGATGGCCATCTGATCAAAGCCAATGACTGCTATGACTTAGATCCTGAGAGATACAGGATAATCATCAGGGATGTGAGACCGAAGCATGCTGGGAACTTTACCCTGTATTTGAGCAATCCAAAGCATGGTCTCTATAAAAACCTCACCATCCAACTTGTTGTCCTTGGTAAGTCACTAGCTTCTTCCACTTCTTTTTGGGTGCAAGGCCCGACAAAGTGTGAAGCAGAAGGACCAGACATTAAGTTGGCCTCTGGACCGAGAACAAATATTCAAAGGTGATACTGTTATGGTTGGTACTATAAGAACATGACTTCTATCACTATTTCTACTACAATTGCCATTCTTACCATCACTATTCTAGCACCAGGCTGGATCATCAACAACATTCAGAACTGTCAGATCATTGCAAAAATAGCATCCAGTTGATGATGCTATCACAGCAAAAAGGACATTTGAAGGACCCTCTGTGATGGGAATGGAAGAAATACTATGATTTGGAAGCAGAAAGCTGCTCACATCAGCAAGTCCATTCTTGACCTTTCACAATTTTCCACCAAATGTGCATCTAGACAGATGGTACGGACAATTTCTGCAAAAGGAATTCCCCAACTATTCCTCAAAGATAGAATTTATTCCAGTAGAGATAGTAGAACCACTTTTGGAAAGAGCATAGAAAGAATTAAGGGGAACATGATAACAGTCTTCCAATACTTGAAGGGCTATTACAGAGAAAAGGGGATTGACTTACTTTCCAAAGAACTAGAGGGCAGGAGAAGATGTAATGGAGAGATCCAACCTAGAAGTAAGCAGAAATATTCTGACAGTGTGAACAATTAATCAATGGAACAGCTTGCCTCCTGGAGTTGAGGGTCCTCCATCACTGGAGATTTTCAAAAATAGACTGGACAACCATTGACCAGGATGGTATAAGGTCTTCTGCCTTGAGCAGAGGGTTGGACTAGAAGATCTCTGAAGTCCTTTCAAACCCTATGAATCTATGTTTCATGAGTTCCCAATTGAGGTTTTCCGTATATTTTCATGGAAGCACCAGAAGCTGTGTGGGCTTCAGATTGCTGGTGAGGATTGTGCAATGAGATTGAAATAATTCACTTCGACTCTGCCTTAACCATGTCATCCCTTTGAAGTGCTGGAACAGCAGAATCCTGTCCTAAGGACGCCACCAACTTTCTCTTGTTCAAAAGCTATTTAGAGAGATATTCTTTTCTTTTATCAAGAGATGAGATGATGACTCAGTCCAGTTTCTCTGTTTCAGTTTACTATCAGGCATCTCTGTGAGTAGAACCAAAGAGTCCTAGGTTTCAATTCCAAGGGCCCAGGAGCCATTTTAACTTTTTTGCAGAAATCTCAGGTGCCAATAAAGCTAGCAAAGAGACAGAGCAGTTAATCACTGACAAAGAATTCAAGAAATGCAAAAAAAAAATTTAAAAAATTTGACAGTTTGTGTGCTTGAACTTACATGTAGGAAAAGAGATACACAGAAAGAGAGGTCGGTGTGTAAAGCAATTCATCAATTGATTCATTGATAAAATTGGCAGCTGCAGCAGTACACTCCAGTACTGCAGTACACTGCTGGCACTTAAATATGAGCCAGCAGTGTGCTGCAACAGCCAAAAAAGCCAACACAGTCCTAGGCTCCATTAACAGATCACGTGAAGTGTTAGTACTACAATATTGCATTCAAATTTGGTTGCCGCAACAGAAAAAATATGCTGAAACTCTAGAAAGAGTGCAGAGAAGATGATTAGGGGGCTGGAGGCTGAAACATATGAAGAATGGTTGCAGGAACTGAGTATGTCTAGTCTAGTGAAAAGAAGGACTAGGAGAGATATGATACCACTGTTCCAATATTTGAGGGGCTGCCACAAAGAAGAGGGGATCAACCTATTTTCCAAAGCACCAGAAAGCAGGACAAGAAGCAATGGATGCAAACTAAATCAAGAAGAGAAGCAACCTAGAACTAAGGAGAAATTTCCTGACAGTAAGAACAATCAGTGGAATGGCTTGCTTCCAGAAATCGTGGGTGCTCCAACCTTGGTTGTTTTTAAGATGAGATTGGACAACCATTTGTCTGAAAGGATATAGGGGTTCCTGCCTAAGCAGGGGATTGGATTCAAAGGTCCCTTTCAACTCTGTTATTCTGTTAAATGAATACATTTAGTGTTCAACAACAACAGCTTTTTGTACAGTGTTCTTACGTGAAAGTATATGTATGGGTTTTGAAATTTAATCATCAAATCTAGTAGGTAAGGAAACCCATTTGATTGGCTACAGGACCAATTTAGGCATTATAACAGTTGCTTGGATCAGTGGCATATACAATATGGTTAATATAACCTCTTTAATACAAATGCATATCACAATCATTGCTTGTTTGTTTTGCATAAGAATAAGACTGTTCCTAAATAACAAGACCAACAAAACAGGATTGGCATGGAACTCCAGCAACTAACACAAACATTGGTTGTGTGTTGCCTCAGGTCCAGCCAGCCCAGTGGCCTTAATGATTTTGTCAGCTTGCCGCTTCCAAATTTGTGTGCAATTTCACACACAAATACTCCCTATTGTTCTTCTGTCATGCATCAGCCTGCCAGGGTGAATTAATTGGGGAACCATTATTGCAATTATTGTAAAAATGTCACTTATTGAAAACATGACCGGCTCAAGGAATGCTGATAACATGCACTGTGGAGAAATATCACTTTGCAAAAAGGACAAGTGAGAGATAATAAAGAACAGATGTTTCATTTTTGGTAGCAGATTATTCTAAAAAAAACCCCTTCCTGCATGTAACCAAAAAATGCCCAAGAATCGTTTGTTTTTCTGCCGAAGATTTGACTGGCTTTAATATAAATGAATAGGGAGATAAGGAGTTCTATGTCAGAGTGATAGAAAATCAGTTTTATTAGGTGATTATTTATTAGGATTGTTATTATTAATGGTTAGCACATGGCTGAACTTCAACAATTGCCATATATTTAACTTTCCTTCCTTGTCAGCACACACTCAGTTTTCTAAGCATCAGTGTGTATTAATTCTGTAAAACAGACGTTAATTCTGTGATAGGAATAATTAGGAAGGGACTGAAAATCAAATTGCTAATTTATTAATGCCCTGATATAAATCTATGGCTTCCTGAGGTCAACCAATCAAGATGTAAACAAAGCTACCATCTATTATTATTATTATCTATCTATATATCACTATTATTATTAAATTTCATGGCCCACCTATATACTGGCAATGCCTCCTTCTTAGGGCTGAGAGAAAGTAGCTGAACCAGGATCACCAGTCAGCTTCATGGGTGGATCTAGAATTCACAGTCTCCTGGTTTCTAGCCTGATGCCTTAACCACTACATCAAAGGGGCTCCCTTGGTAGATCCACCCACTTTAAATTTTTCCACTCCTCTTTAAAACCATCATAAGTAAGTAGCCAACATAGCAACTTGGGACAATGAAGCCCACAGGTCAATTCTGTACTTTAGAAAGAACTTTTGTTTTCTATCACTCTGACACTCCTTCCAGTCAGCTTCATTGGATGAGCCTTATTATTATAATGATAATTTGATCATTGTCCAAAGCCTCATTATCTTATATAGCAAAAGCTGACATATACTGATTGCAGTTGCATACAATAAACTAGAAACTAATTGTTTCTGTATGCTAACTGCCAGAAACATTTTCATTCATACTTCACCATGGCCACGGGCCATCAATTTGAAATATCATGCGAATGATATTTAGAAATATTGTGCAAATATCATGTTAAAATGTCCAGATTATAAAACATGTGTGTTCACAGGTAAAATGAGCAAGACTTAATCAGGGTGTCCAAGAAAGTTTGCCAATATATCCAAACAAACAAACTAACCTGCAGTTTAGTGCAGTGGTTAAAGGCAACAGACTAGAAAGCAGGAGACTTTGAGTTTTGTGCTCACCTTAGGCATGAAGTCATCTACAGGTGACCTGGGGCCAGTCCTTCTTTCTCAGCCCTGGGAAGGTGGCAGTGGTGTACCACTTCTGAAAACTTGTAAAGAAAATTGCAAGCATGTGTCCGGGCAGTTGCCAGGAGTCAACACTAACTTAGAAATATTTAATAATAATTTATTTTAGAAGCTCAGGAACAAGCTTTGTCAACTGATTGCAGGAAAGTTATAATTCATCATTTAACTAACAAGAGTAGTTAAGTAGTTAAGAGTAGGGCCTGGTGGGACTAAAAGCATTGTGATTAACACCAGCTGTCTGCAATTACTGTAAATTCGAATGTCACCAGGCTCAAGGCTGACTCAGCCTTCCATCCTTTCTAAGGTAGGTAAAATGAGGACCCAGTTTGTGGGGGCAATAAGCTGACTTTGTATAAATATACAAAAGTATGAAGGCTATTGCTTAATGCATTGTAAGCCGCCCTGAGTCTCCGGAGAAGGGCGGCATATAAATCAATTTTTTTAAAAAAAGAGTAAATATCACTTTTGTAGTGAAAAGGATGAAACAATTGACCATTTGATTAATGGCTGCAGCAAAATTTCCCAAACTGACTATAATCATCAAATTGAGAAAGTTTTGGAAAATGAGGTTAAGATCTTATAGCAACAGCAATAGCACTTAGATTTATATGCTACTTCATAGTGCTTTACAGCCCTCTCTAAGTGGTTTACAGAGTCAGCATCTTGCTCCCAACAATCTGGGTCCTCATTTTACCGAACTTGGAAGGATGGAAGGCAGAATCAATCTTGAGTCCATCAGGATCAAACTCCTGGCTGTGGCCAGAGGTAGCCTGCAATACTGCATTCTAAGTTTTTGTCAATTGCCCATAATGATAATAAAAATGCCAAATGCAGTCTAAACATTTGGCTGACTGTGTGACAAATCGATAACAGTAATATTGTTATTATTGATGAACAATTTTTCATCACAAGATTATTACTATTGATGAATAATTGAGGGTATATCTAGTCAAAGATCATTAAAATTCCAACCTAGAAGTAAGGAGAAATTTGCTGACAGAACAATTAACCAGTGGAAGGGCTTGTCTCCGGAAGTTGTGGGTGCTCCATCACTGGAGGCTTTTAAGAAGAGACTAGACAGCCACTTGTCTGGAATAATATAGGGTCTCTTGCTCAAGCAGGGGATTGGACTAGAAGACCTCTAAGGTTCCTTCCAAGCCATAGAATAATAATTCTATCTTCTGTATATGTGGATAAAAATGCTGAATTCAGTCTGAACATGTAGCTGATTGTGTGACTAACCATAAAAATAGCAGAATAACAGGAGAGCCTCCACCATTTTGATCATTCCTGAGCCACAAGAGCAAGGGTTAAGGTTACAGATAGGTTAGCATTAGGAATAGGGTTAGGAGTTGGTAGAGACATGGTGACTTGTGAAAGAAAAGAAGTAAATTAAAAGAAGGGCATGTAATGTGTGTTACATTATAAAATAAAAAAAATTCAAAAAAAATTTTTTTCCAAAAGGAAAAAAAAGGGGGGGGCATGTAAGGCTAAAACTCCAGAATGTACTGCCCAGTTCATACTTGATCAAACCTAGAGAGGACCTGAGGTGCTCCTCCAGGTGAACCTCATGCCATCAGAAGATTCCAGCAACTCCTTTCCCACTTAACCTCTGGGTCTTTGCAGGCATTAAATTGCAATGATTATTTGTCACACGTAGAAGCTTTTTGCCTGGGCCACACATGTTCCCAGCCTGCTCTGGAGACCGATGGTATTTAATCTGGCAAGAGCACTTCTCCTGTTGGTTTTCTGTAGAGACCTTGTGAAGCTCCAAGAGGTAGTCCATCGGTCAGGGGGAAAAATATTCTTCCTTTACATATTTGCACATCAAGAACCTCCAAGAAGTTGGTGGTTTGCAATGTTTGTGTTTTCTTGGAGGAGATTTCTGTTGAGAGCCGGAGCTCCATGGAGCAAACGTCTTGAAGCATTTGAGATGGGTGGAGAGAGAGAGAGAGAGAGAGAGCAAAAGGTGATCTTAACAAACAGCTGGTGACTACACAGCCTGGGGAGTCAAGAATGGGAAACGTGGGAGAACATAGTTATTCCGGGCCAGAGTACAAAGCAAGTACAGTGGACTTAAAAATTACTTACAGTGAAGCAAAGAGTTTTTCCTTCTCACCCTAAAACAAATAAACTGAAATTTTATAAAGATCTTTCCAAGGACTTTTTATGCCGCAACAACATTTCCGACAAAGCTGTCTGGAAAATTTATTACGCCATTTTATAAAATGATACAAACTGGTTTTAGTTATTCAGTGGCCTTTTCCAGCTCCTAGGATTAGCTCTAACAAAGCACAACGTTTGGCCCTAAACATGGCAAATTTTGTCAGAAGGGAAGGGAACAGAAAACTTTATTTGGTCAAGTTGATTAGACACACAAGGAATTTGCCTCCAGCGCAGAAGCTCTCAGTGTACATACAAGTAGTAAGTGATAAATCATGATCATAAAATACAATCATCATAAATCATAACACAACACTCAGTGATAGTCATTAGATACTAAATAAGCAATCAGCATAAATCATAAGATACAAACAACAAAGTGATAGTCATAAGATTCATAGGAGGCAATGAACAAGCAACAACTAGCATTTCACAGCTAATGTAATAAAATCTGGTAATTACAAGGACAAATTCATTTCTCAGCCCAGAAACAACCCTTTGGAGAGATATACAAGCTAGCTTAATTTTTGTTTTTAAAAAATTGATCTTAGATTTTCGAATAGCAAGGTTTAAATATTTGACTGAGTGAAGAGACCATACATTATTAACATCCAAAGCATGAGATATGAATGGCCAAATGAGTTTTAATTTTTCCTTAATTTTTTTCTTAGCTCTAATTCACTCCTTGCCTAGGTTTAGCATGATTTTTAAAATTCTCTTTTCATTGAGCAATTATTTTCCTTGTTGGAATTTCTCCAAAGGTCATTTAAGACTAACTTCTGCAATGGTCAATAAAGATTATTAGTTGAATTTAATGAATTTAATGAAAATGAATTGGCTAAATTTCTATTTATATCCAACATGCTGAGAGGGCAAATGAAAAAATTATGTCTGGGTGAACAGCAGGAACTTTTCCTAGTATGAGTAGTTTTCGACTTACGACCACAATTGAGCCCAGAATTTCTCCCAGAGTTTTGCCACATTTTATGGCCATTCAAATTTGCTTTAACCATGCAAATTATCCAGATAGTGAAATTTGTCCATTCTCCAAGACCATTCTGCAAGAGCAATAGCACTTAGACTTATATACCACTTCACAGTGCTTTACAGACCTCTCTTTACAGTGTCAGCATATTGACCCTGACAATCTGGGTCCTCATTTTACTGACCTGGGAAGGCTGAGTCAACTTTTTAGTAAACATTACTTTTTTACCAGAATGCAAAAAATTTACCTAGGAAATTCTGTGAGTTAAATTTCATGGAACATAGAATTACATGACTGGAAGTAACTTTCAAAATCTTCTAGTCCAACACCCTGCTGAAGCAGGAGACCTTAAGAGCAATGGTTAGAATGCAGCATTGCAGGCTAATTCTGCTGACTATCATCAGTTCGATCCTGACTGGCTCAAAGTTGACTCAGCCTTCCACCCTTCCAAAGTCGGCAAAATGAGGACCCAGATTGTTGGGGGCGATATGCTTAAACTACTTAGAGAGGGCTGTAAAGCACTGTGAAGCAGTATATAAACCTAAGTGCTATTGCTATTGCTATTGCTATACCATTCCATACACAACACTCAAGTGGATGTCTATGAAGGTCAACTCATGACATCAGACCATGAGACAATCTGCACCCCAGCTTTAAACTAGGTGAAATGGGTTGTGAAGTTTGCAGTGTACGTGGACTGTCATCGTCTTAACAACCAGAATTGAGCCTTTTTATTAAATCATCATAGACTTCGTTTTGGGGAAAAAAATTATTTAGAGTTGATGTTATATATGAACATGGGCAATGCATGTTTCATGTATGTATTTAATAAAAAGTTTGCATGGGTGGAATCAAGAAATAAGAATAGGGACACAGACTTGCAATGCTGGAGAAGAAAGTTTTTGATTGTACCTCTGTCATGGAAGTAGCTGTAATTCTACTCTATTCCTCTCCAAATTGCAATGTATCTAGTAGCTGTTCTTTTCTATGTGTAAATCGACCCATATTGCAGTTATCAGATGACCTACATCTAAGAAAACAAGCCGTGTATCATTATGACACCAGAGGTCAGTCTGATATTCGAACTGGTTCAAGCTTCCAAAGTGATTTAATCAGTTCAGATCATCTTTTTGAATCGGAATGATGTTTCAGATCAATTATTGAATTGGATGCATCAAATTAATGGTGCAGTTTGGAAGGCAAAAAGATCATTTTGTCAAGTCAATTCAGGGCTGAACTAACATACATAATCAACTTGACTTTTTGAATCAATCGGAAACATTGAATTGGAACAAGTCAACCATTTGAGCCTGTCAACAGAATTTCATCAAGTGGCTCTGATTTTGCTTTGCTAAGGTTGGAATTCAGAGATTGGGCTTGAACTAAATGGCTGGGTGAGACTTCAGAGCAATTAAACTTGTGCATCTAAAAACAAAGCAGGTTATTTGTAGCAATGTGTGACTCTAGTGTCAATAGAAGCTTCCCTGCCAATTCATCTCTCATTAGGGTTTTTTTTCAAGGGTGTCATTTTAGTACGTTCCAGTTCCTTCCAATTAAGTAGGAATGTTTGTCTAGGCAAGACAGAAGCTTTTATTTTTTTGAAAACAACTTTGTTTTGAAGTCCTTGTCTCATTAAATTCATCACGAGATGCTTAATTTCAAGTGTGACTCAAGTTATATAGAGATTTTGGCATGAGTTGTGGCCACATGTGCAATTGTGCATACTGAAAAGGAACTGTTTAAAAACCCAGCTTCTTTTGTTCTTTATACAAAGGCAATGAACTGGAAAGAAAAGAGGATAACTGTACATTTCAGTGTGGGTCACCTGCAGATCTGACACAACGCAGGGCAGAAACAGTTTTTCAACCTTTTGCACAAATTTGTGATGAGAAGAAAAATTCTCTCCTCTTTTGAAAGGCATTTTAGAAGAATCTTCAAGAGCAAATTCTCTTTCATTGAGTGGAATGAGAACAATTAGAAACAGGGAAGAATTTCTCTACCTGGCAAAGCTAGGAGAACGTGCAGGCTGGAGAACTGGAGAAAAGGACATTTTCATCATTATGATGAGTTGGAAGGGATCTTGGAGATTGTCTAGTCCAACCCCCTGCTCAAGCTGGAGTCTTTATATCATTTCAGACAATGTCCATTCATGTCCATTCTCTTCTTAAAAGCCTCCAGTGTTGGATCACCCAGAACTTTTGAAGGCAAGCCACTGGGAGAATTCCACCTCTTTTTAAGAACACCCCCCCCTCTTTTTCAAGCAAGTCATTCTACTGAGTTTATTCACCTGTTACAACAAAGATGTGTTTTACAAAAGTCTCCCGATCAAACTTCCATGGATTGGAAGGTGCTTTTAAGAGACCAGTGTGTCTCAATGACTAAGAGATTGGGTCAGGAGCAAGGAGATCCACAATTCAGGCCTCTCTTAGATCTAGAAAGTACCTGGGTGACTTTGGACCAGGCTCTCCCTTTTAGCCCAAATCAGCATCCAGCTGAAAAATAAAAAACTCCTTGTCACATCATGCACCAGTGAGTTTGGCTGAAAGAACTAGGGAAGTGCAGTGCAAAACAAGTGGATCCTGCAACAATGTGGGACAAATGCTAAGAAAAACAACATGAAAGGCTGCTTATGCAAATTCTTATGCAAATCCAAGTAAATCAAAATAGCAACCTCCCTCCCCAACTCTTTGCATTCCGACTCTTGTGAGAAGCATCGATTCAGCTCATGTTTGAAAGCCATCCCAGGACAACTGTTCATCATCTGCTTTTTTCTATTCCATAGTTAATAGCTGATTCAGAAAGAAAAGTTTGAAATTAATCAGTGGGATATCTTGCCTCCTGGAATTGAGGGTTCTCTATTGCTGGAGATTTTCAATTGGACAATCATTTGACCAGGATGATATGAGGACAGGGGGTTGATCTAGAAGATCTCCAAGGTCCCTTTCAGCACTAGCATTCTGTGATTCTATGAAATGGGGCCTTAGGAAGAGGGCTTCCAAAACTTTCAGGGTATAAATGCTTTGATTTAGGTAGAGGTAGCTGTCTCGTGGGATGTGTCAAGCTTAAAAGCAAGAATGACATGTGGTGAAGTGTTAATACCATTTTATAATGCCTTGATAAGACCACACTTGGGATTCTGCATCCAGTTTTGATCACCACTATGTAAAAAAGATGTTGAGACTTTAGAAAGAGTGCAGAGAAGAGCAACAGAGATGATTAGGGGACTGGAGGCTAAAACATACAAAGAACACTTGCAGGAATTGGGTATGTCTAGTTTAATGAAAAAAAGGACTAGGGGAGACATAATAGCAGTGTTCCAATATTTGAGGGGCTGCCACAAGGAAGAGGGAGTCAAGCTATTCTCCAACACACCTAAAGGCAGGACAAGAAGCAATGGACGGAAACTAATCAAGGAGAGAAGCAACCTAGAACTAAGGAGAAATTTCCTGACAGCGAGAACAATTAATCAGTGGAAAAAACTTGCCTCCAGAAGTTGTGATTGTTCCAACACTAGACTTTTTAACGAAGACATTGGACATCTATTTGTCTGAAATGGTATAGGATTTCCTGCCTGAGTAGGGTGTTGGACTAGAAGATCTCCAAGGCAACAGTGAAAACCTACTGGTTCGCACTGGTTCAGGTGAACCGGTAGTGTTAAAAAAAAACCCTACCAGTTCCTCCGAACTGGTATTTCCGACCATCAGCTGTGCTCCACGATTTAAAATTGCTAGAAAGCAGGAAATCCTGCTTTCTAGTGAATCTAAATCATGCGACAGAGCTGTTCCCCCCCTCGCTGTTATACTTACCTTCCAAAGCCTCCTTTTTTCACGTGATTGGCATGTTCTGCGCATGTGTGCGTGCAGCGTGCATTTTGTGTGCACTGCGTATGTGTGTGCAATGCGCATTTGATGCACACTGTGCCTGCAAACACATGCAGTGCACATTTGGCACGCATGACACATGCGCCCATGCAGCATGTGCTTGACACGCATGCGGGGCCAGCAAACCGGTAGCAAACCGGTTCAGATTTCACCACTGCTCCAAGGTCCCTTCCAACTCTGTTATTCTGTTATTCTATTCTGTTAATTATTTCAAGATGAGCTTTTTCTTGTTTCACACCTATAGACAAAATCTGTGGACTGTACTCTTTACATCAACAATATACTCTGGGAACCATTAGGGAGGGGTTGTCTTCACCCTCTTTCTCTGGGCTGAGTTGCCTCTTACTGCTCTGGTTTTCACCTCCTCACTGGATTCCATCATGAGATGTGATTTACTCCTCAGTCTTTACTCCTCATCCTGGTAAACATCTAAGCCAACTTCTTCAAATGGGTATCCCTCAGATATGTTGGGACAGAAAAATCATCACTTTCAAAAGTATGTTGACTTGGTCTACAAAGCGTCTTCAGCTGGGAATAGCTGAATTAAGAACTGAAAGATTACATTCATCTCCACGCTATACCTTTATAGGTTGTACCAAGGAAAAGGAACGATGGCGATTTGTTTCACTCAAGGTCATCGAACAGAAGAAAGCCAGAACTTTGGGGTGATGGGCCTAAAAGGGCAGTGAATTGTCCTTTTTAATTTTTCTTGGAAAAGAGCTGCTTCATGGTGCTTAAGGCTGCTGGGACACCCTCACTGGAATGAAATGTTGTAAGAAACCATGCCGTAAGATAGCCAGTAGACAAGTTGGCTAGCGAGTGGCAGTGATGAGCAACTATGTTTGCATAGGCAGGAGCAGCAAAGTTCAGTCTTAAACATATGGTTAAACTATGCCAGATAATGTCACTTCATTTTTTTTTTTGTCGTAATCTATGCAGGGGGTGGAGAACTTTGAAAATGTTCCTTTTTGTGGCAGCCACTATTTAATTGCACGTTAGACCTAAGCAGCTAGAAAACTTGGTTGCCATAGGAACCTCTTATTGCAGATTTATTGCCGACAATCTGTTCTCAATAACAATCAACCAAAGAGAACTTTCTTTTCCTGACCCAAAGACCTTCCTTTCATCACTCGTTCCTAGACTGTCTTTATAACTTCCTCCATCATCGTGTAGTCATGCGACTCTGTGTGCAAATATGTGTGTGTGTTTAAAGAAAACAGTGTGTTTGATAGCTTTATCTTTCCAGGTTAGAGTAAATAATTGTTCTTTTATTTCTCCAGCAGTGATTACTTTATTCCCTAATTCATTAGGTCTGATTTCAGGTTTCACATAATATTTAATAATGCAATCTACATTTAAAAAATTAATTGGGTAATGAAAAGTGCATCTGCAATTCGTATAAGCCATTGTTTTAATTGAGTGCTAAGTGGAAAAATCCATTATTACAATCAAAGAATTCAAGCATTTATCTGTTCACTCCTGCCACCAAATAGAAAAGATTTTGTCCCATTGCTAGATATGTTTAATCTCCCTTTCTAAGCTTGTAGTGCTAAGCAGTTGGAATGAGATTATCTTGGCAAAACCTTCACATCCCTCCAGACTGGCGAAGAAAGTGGAGATGCAAGAGCAGAAAAACTGCCTCTCCAAATCAAACTCTCCACCAGGAGATCTCTTATAAGTCCTTTCTTTGTGACCTTTTAAGCAAGGTTGCACTTTCAGTGTGCAAAGTACAGGTAGTCCTCAACTTATGACCACAACTGAGCCCAGAATTTATATTGCAAAGTGAGAAATTTGTTAAGTGAGTTTTGCCCCATTTTACGACATTTATAAAGTGAATCATTGCAGTAATTAAATTAGTAACACGGTTGTTAAATGAATCTGATTTCTCTATTGACTTTGCTTGTCAGAAGTTCGCAAAATATGAACATGTGACCCTGGGACATGCAACCGTCATACATATGAATCAATTTGCCAGCATCTGAATTTTGGTCATGTGACCATGGAGATGCTGTAATGGTCATAAGTGTGAAAAACAGTCATAACTTGCTTTTTTCAGTGCTGTTATAACTTGAAATGATCCCTAAGTGAACTGTTGCAAGTCGAGGACTATGCATGTGTTTCTTCAGTGAGCAGTGAACATTTTTGATCATTGCCTGAAACTCTCAAAAACGTTCAGCATTTTTGTTGCTCACAAAATTCATCCTTTTCTTTATTACTAACACTTGCAAAAGAGTTGCCGACAAAGAATACAGGTAGTCCTTGACTTATGTCCGTTCCTTTATTGACTGTACTATGTTCAATTACAGTGACACTGAAATATATAACTTATGACTGGTCCTCTCACTTACAATTGTTGCAACATCCCTTAAAATTCAGGCATTTGGTAAGTGAAATGTATTTATGTTGGTTGCAATATCCCAGGATCCCGTGATCTCCATTTTCAAACTTTCCATCTGGCTTCTGGCAAGCAAAGTTAACGGGGGAAGCTGGATTCACTTATCTACTATGTGATTCATTTAACGGCCATGGCTGAAAGAGTAATCAAATTAGGAACAACTCAATTAATGACTGCATTGCTTAGTGACAGAAGTTTGAGTTTTAAGTTTAAATTTTTTTAAATGACCCTGTGGAAACATTACAGAAAGACTTTTGAGTCACTTGTGTTAATACAGCTCAGATTTGGGGAAAGAGTATGTAAATCACAAAAAAAAAGGAGAAAGAATGCAGATTATTTTTTCCAACTCTCTGTAGAACAGAATCTGTAACACACACAAAAGACATATTGAGCAAATTTTAGTGCAGACCAGGTCTATTCAGATCTGTGCATCTATGTTTATAATTCAACTCATCTGGAGAGCCAACACTGTTTTGCATTTGTGCTATTTAAGGGAGAGGTATCCTGCTTTATTTTAATTATTGTTTAGTCTGAGCTGTCTACCTTCTGTCTTGTTTATGTTTTTTAATTGCTTTAATTTAGTATTTATATTATTAGTATGATCATAATAATATCATTAGGATTAGTTTATATTTTGTTATTTATTTAGCGTATGGCATATCATATGTGGACTAGCAATATATATTAACATTTCACCTAGATATTTTTAGAGATTCTCACTCATCCAGGTTATGATTGTCTCAAAGGTGTTTTTTTCTTCAAAAGGCAACTGGGCTGGTTTTTTCCCCTTTTTCTTTTTTTTCCTTGAGGAAGAAAAAGAATAACTTCTGGAAGGAAAAAACAGTCCAGTTGCCTTTTGAAGAAAAAAACACCTTTGAAATTTCACCTAGATTAAGAAATACAATAGAATATAAATATTACAAAGACCAATGTCTAGGCCATCTAATCACCTAGCAAAATTATGTTTTGTAAGCTGGCCAGAGTCCACCAAGATGGGTGGCTATACTGAATCTAGAGGTTGAGGATAGTTTTTGTTCCAAATCAGTAGCAGGTGAAAAGAGAGCAGGAATCAGTCCTTAAATTTGGGGAAAGAGAGATGCAGAGGAAGAAATATTGAAGGTCTTACATGGAAAATACAATTTTATAATCTAAGACCAAGGGTATCCAACCTTGGCAACTCTAAGACCTATGGACTTCAACTTCCCAGAATTGGCTGGGGAATTCTGGAAATTGAAGTCCACAGGTCTTAAAGACTGCATAGATCTTTAAGAAGATCCTAGTTGTCAGCTGTCACCTTACGCTTCCTTATGCTTTGCTACCATGCATTGACAATCTGCCATGAACATGGGGAAGGTGGATGGGAGAGGGATGGTTGGTGGGAAAGCAAAAGTAACCTCTGAATTTCCCCAAGATGCTGCCTTAAGGACACCCAGCTGGGAGAAGAAGGCAGCTGCATACCAACCTACACTTGTACTGACCGTTCTGAAAATGTCTTGCTTGAACCTGATTGGTCATGGGGGCATCAGCGATGGGAAGGAATTAAGGAAGGGAAAAGTTGAATTTACAGGTTTTGGCACACAATCTCAGTTCTGGCTTTGCATTATTGCAACACAGTTGACTTCTAATAAAACTATACCTTTCTCAACAAATGGAATTAAGGATCATTTCTAACTAGGGGTTTAAATGGTGGCAGGTGTGACATTTGTCTTTTATTGCTTCATGTATACTTATGACTTCTTTCTCAGGAAAGCTGACCTAGCTGTATTATTTTCTTCCTCTTCAGAGAAACCTCACATTTATGAAAAGGAGATTGATTTTTCCAATACTGAGCTGGTCACTAAAGGAAGAGAGCACAGCCTTCAATGCACTGCAAGCGGATGGCCTCTGCCTTCCATACACTGGGAATGGGAACCCTGCAACCATGCAGACAGCCAGTAAGTAATTATATATATCTAGTATATTTATCTTCCCCATGGTGGATATCCAGCAAAAGCCACAATAGTGTCATATGCATCATGACATGATTGCACAAGTAGAGTGAATTACATGGATTGAATCACTGTGGGATAATGTTGCTTGCTCTTTAGAGTTGCTTACGTCCTCTATTACTCCAAAACAGTGTTTATGGGCTTCTCAAGATTTAGAAAACCATATAAGAAATCCTACTTGCTATGCACTGGAGAGAATGTTGGGATTTTATAGAAGTGGGCCAGGTATTCTTGACAATCAAAGACTTTAGGCTTTGGCGTATGAAGCAAATTATAATCCTTCCTCCCCAAGAAAAAAGACCAAAACCCTTCCTTGCCAGCAATCAACCCTCATATGAGCAGAAATTAACACCAAGATTAGCACTAGAGCAACAATCAAGAAATAAATAATACCCCAATCAAGGAACTAGCAGACAAACAAGCTAACAGTAAATAACAGCCTAATCAAGAAACACTTCCACCAACACTGACAGAGCAAGCCACTAGTATATCAAAATAAGAGTAACCCTACTCCCTTCAACCACTGATAATGTTACCTAGTTTGGTAAGGAAATGTATACAAAAAAAACCCCATCAAGCTCATAGAGCACCAAGAACCCTGCAGTTCTCTTCTTTCTCTTCTTCCTTTTCCTCCTTCTCCTTCTGCTCCTCCTCCATTCTTTAAATTCCATTCTCATCTGGTATTCATGATGTTACCTAGTTAGGTCATGCAAGAGAAGCTCAGAGAGATCAAGAGTCCCAAGGTTCAGTTCTGAGCTACAAAGATTTTCTTCTATCAGCTTTAGCCTTTCAGGTAGGATAGTGTTCCTTCAGCTCTTAAGCTATGGAAGAAGCTGTAAAAGACAAAGTGTGAGTCAAAAGTTTCAGTTTCAGTTTCAGTTTATTTAATTTGTATACCGCCCACCTCCCGAAGGACTCAGGGCGGTGAACAGCCATAAATAAAACATACAAGTATAACATTTAAAACCCAATTAAAATCCAATTAAATAAATTTGGCCGTAAAAATATTAAAACCCTAATAGATTAAAATGAACTAAAATTTATAACATTTTTTTAAAAAGGGGAATCAGGCCAGGCCTGCCTGGTGAAATAAAAGGGTCTTAAGAGCGCGGCGGAAGGTGCGTAGGTCCGGGATCCTCCGAATCTCCGGGGGGAGCTCATTCCAGATAGTAGGTGCCCCCACAGAGAAGGCTCTCCCCCTGGGGGCCACCAGTCGACATTGTTTGGCCGACGGCACCCAGAGGAGGCCCTCTCTATGACAGCATACCGGCCGGTGGGAGACCACTGTTGGCAGTAGGCAGTTTCGTAAATAGCCAGGTCCTAAGCCATGGAGCACTCTAAAGGTAATAACCAAAACCTTGAAGCGCACCCGGAAGACCACCGGGAGCCAGTGCAGCTCGCGCAGGAGAGGTATCACACGGGAACGCCATGTCGCTCCCGTAACCACCCACGCGGCTGCACTCTGCGCCAGTTGGAGCCTCCGGGTGGTCCTCAAGGGGAGCCCCATGTAGAGAGCATTACAGTAGTCCAGGTGGGAAGTGATGAGGGCGTGAGTGACCATGTGTAAAGAGTCCTGATCTAGAAAGGGACGCAACTGGTGGATCAGGCGAACCTGATAAAAAATCCCCCTGGTCACGGCCATCAGGTGCTCTTCTAAAGAGAGCCGTGAATCCAGGAGGACGCCCAAATTGCGAGCCCTCTCCGTGGGGGCCAATGATTCGCCCCCAATAGTCAGTGATGGCACCAACTGACTATATCGGGACGTCGGAAACCATAGCCACTCAGTCTTGGATGGGTTGAGTCTGAGCCTGTTACTCCCCATCCAGATCCATACGGCCTCCAGGCACCGGGACATCACTTCAAGGGCATCGTTGGGGTGGTCCGGGGTGGAGATGTACAACTAAGTATCATCAGCATACTGATGATACTTCATCCCGAAACCACGGATGATCTCACCCAGCGGCTTTACATAGATGTTGAACAGAAGGGGCGAGAGGACCGACCCCACAAATGAGGCACCTCGGGGTCGACCTCTGCCCCCCTGCCAACACAGACTGCCACCGGTCGGAGAGAAAGGAGGAGAACCACTGCAACACGGTGCCTCCCACCCCCAACTCTTCCAACCGGTGCAGCATGATACCATGGTCGATGGTATCAAAAGCCGCTGAGAGATCTAATAGGACCAGGACAGAGGAGCAACCTCTGTCCCGAGCCCTCCAGAGATCATCAACCAATGCGACCAATGCCGTTTCCGTGCTGTACCCAGGCCTGAAGCCCAACTGGAACGGATCCAGATATACTGTTTCATCCAGGTACTGGGGGAGCTGCCGCGCAACCACACTCTCAACAACCTTCGCCACAAAGTGAAGGTTGGAGACCGGACGATAATTAGATAACACTGCCAGGTCCAGGGAAGGCTTCTTGAGGAGAGGCCTCACCACCGCCTCTTTCAAGGCGGCGGGGAAGACACCCTCACTCAAAGAAGCATTTATAATCCTTTGGAGCCAGCCTCGCGTCACCTCCCGAGAAGCCAGCACTAACCAGGAGGGACACGGGTCCAACAAACATGTGGTCGCGTTCAGTCCACCCAGAATCCTGTCCACAACCTCAGGAGCCATGGGATCAAACTCGTCCCAGATAATATTCACAAGACCCGCCCCTGTCATTCCCCCTGAGACCACCCAGTCAGAGTCCAGGTTTTCCCGAATCTGAGTGATGATAAGAATAATCCTTCATTACACCAGAGAGCCATCTAGTTGGACATTTGTCTTCCGTTGCAGAAATTTATCCATCAGCACAACATTAAAAAAAACATTTCATGGGTTATTCCCAGTATTTGGTCAAACATGAAGGTTTCATTTAGCTATGAAAATAATGAAGTAAGTTTCCTGTATGGATTTGACTTACTTTTTTCAAACCTCTGGAACTGATGAATATTGTAAGTAAATTCTTCACTGGCCATGTTGAAAATGTCCATAAAGACAGGATAGATTGCATTTACTGAATTGAGGGGAAGTAATTCACCAACAAAAGGACATTATCAGGTGACCGCAAAGCCCCACCACTTCAATAGAACCTGTCCTTGAACTTTTGGGCTCTACCCATTAAATGACAGAGACTCACAATGCCCTAGTCTCACATCAGCTGACCAAAATCTGAGAATTAGAGCCAGATTTGAAAGGAGGCATTACCCCAGCTAATCTGCCTGCAAGGAATTAAAGTTCTTCCACATAAACAACTACCAAAAACATTGACAGCCCAGTAGGAAGTCTTGAAGTTCTTTAAAGATTCCAACTGAAACAGCTGCTTCAAAGGAAATAAACAGGCCCCCGCTGAATGTATCTCATGGACTCAGCCGGGAGACCAAGTTGGCTTTGTCCACTCTGTGTTGAGAAGCAAAGAATAAGGCCCAAACAGCAGACAGTGACTGGTGTTTTGAGAACAGATCTGGTCTCTGAGTTGTTAAGTCCTGCTTTTGATGGAGCTGAAGATGGGAATTCAATCTAAAATGAGAATTTTAGAATAGTGTAGCAAGTTTGCATGTTGGACTTGGATTAGGGGGACCAAAGTATGAACACCTCATTCAGATATGAGGTGACTAGGAAGCTTTAATGACAGTTACTTTCTCTTTTGGCCAGCGCAATCCAGTGTGATCAGCAGAGGTGGTCATAAAGCCAAGATGCTGGTTGCAACCGCATGATTGACACCCCACCGCTTTTTGTTATGCATCTTGACTTTTTTGATCCTGCCCACCCATAGACACCTGTGGGCCAGAGGATTATGGGCAGAAAATTAGAGAGGAGCCTAATATGACATATGTCCTTTCTTTTCCTTCAATCCATTTCTGCTCTCTCCAAACATGCTAAAAAAGATGTAAGGATCTAGTTTGTTAGTTGTAGTGCCATGAATAACAAGTATAAATCTTTCTAATCAGCTCCGATAATGAACTGTCTTTTGAAATGACTCCTCCGCCCACATCTGTGAGCCCAAGATAATATCCACATTTCCCCCTCCACTCTAAAAAGATATACTCCATCTATTATGAAATTTGTAATCCTGGGATTATAAAGATTAGCAGCCTAGGCATTATTATGCTATTACCCTTTGTGAGTGTGAACAAATGGATGCAGTCTGTGCTGCATGAAGGGCAAGAAAAACAGATGAGAACTAGCAGAGTTTTAATGATTTCCACTGGGGAAAGAGCAAATCACAGGAGTTATTGTCTCAAAAAGGAGATAAGGTGAAAATCGAGGCTGGCAGAGGCACTATTAGTACATAGCGATGTAGCTTTTCCAGGACCTGCAAGAATTGGTACCATGATAAAATATAGAAGTATCTAATATGGAGGCCAACCAAGGGCTACCAATATTGACTTGGACTTAAAGTGGACAATCTCATCTTCCCCACAACACACGATTGATGCAAAGGATTTGGGAATACAAACAAGATGTTGTGATGGCCCTCTTCTTTAGACAACCTCTGATGAGACAAATTCATGAAGGAGAAGACTGTCAAAAGATATTAGTCATGATGGACCTGGTAGCCTCCAGAGACAGACATAGTTTTCACTGAACATCTCTTACTTCCAATTAGAGCAAACAATTGGCTTCAGGCCCTACTTTGGCTTTCTCAGAGATACCTAGTTGCCACTGTGGGTATCATGATGCTCAATTAGAAGACATCTTAGCTATTTTCATCTTCCTATGTTCAGGCAGGTATGTTATCTGAGATTCTTCTAACTGAAGAAGCTGGAGCCTGACTTTCTGCACGTTACATATTCTTTGAATAATACCAAACATACATAACTCAAGATGGAACTGTTGGGTTCTTGGTGTTCTTTGAGCTTGCAAGAAACATCTGCTGGAAAACAACTAAGCTCAGAGAAACTCTGAATCCAATAAGATATGCTTTCATTGCTTTGGAACATCACATTCCACAGATCTGCCCCAAAGTCAGACATTCTTTGTCTGTTCTGCTCTTTGCAGTGATATTCAAAGCAGCTACCTGTCTTTAGTTCCATCCTACATTCAGCACACAAATATAGTGATAAGTTGGTAGATTCTAACAAGAGACAACGTTGTAGGAGCAGAGGAGGGGTGGATGGTGAAGTTCAAATGTGCTAAACAGGGATTTTGTTGAAGTAAGCATGCAACGTTGCCCATTGCTTGTAGACAAACAGGCAACTTCCTTTGTTCCTGTTGAAATATTAGCAGAGCAACTATAGGAGACCTTTGGCTCAGGACTGAATGGAAAATACTTCTCTTGGTGAATGCCAGTTGGAGCCAAAGGTAACAATCTTCATGCACTTTAACCCTTCTCTGCTGCAGGAAGAAATTTTGGAAGGAGTCTGGTTTTCCACACAAAACAATAAAGGACAGATGGAAGAACATTAAAGAACTTATCTATGTTCTCTCTCTCCCCCTCTTCAAGTTTTTCTTGGGGGTGGGGAGTTACTATCACAGGAAGAACATCTGTAGAAAAATAACAGAAGAGCAACAGGGACCTTGGATTTCCAGTCCAACCCCCTGCTCAAGCAGGAACCTCTATACCATTCCAGAAATTCCATTCTCTTCTTTAAAAGCCTCCAGTGAGGGAGCACAATTTCTGGAGGGAATCTGTTCCACTGGTTAATTGTTCTGTTGGAAAATTTCTCCTTAGTTGCTTCCCTCCTTGGTTAATTTCCATCCATTGCTTCTTGTCTGCTTTCTGGTGTTTTGGAAAATAGATTGACCCCCCCTTCTTTGTGGCAGCCCCACAAATATTGGAACACTGCTATCATATCACCCCTAGTCCTTCTTTTCACTATCTAACATTGTAGTTGCAGCTTCTTCAGTGGCTCAAAGTCTCATCCATTGATAGATCTTTGGATTAGTAGCCAAATAAGTTTGTGCAAAGTCAGAGAAGAGATGGGAATTTTCTCTTTGAGATATTCTGGACCATGTCTTTCCTTCCCCTTCCCCTTTGATTTCAGTAATATAAAATATCTGATTCCCCAGAACATTTTCACACAGTGGGAAATCTCTGGAGGCGGTCCCAGCAAAACTCCATTCTGTAAGGGTGGTGATTTTATCTCAACATAATCAGCAAATCCATGATCTGAAAAAAAAATTGAGCTGTAGCATAAAAATTAAAGAGGTCAATGTACACTGGATGCTTTGCATTATACATAGGCTTAGAAACCCATATAAGGCTCCACTTTTGGAAAACTCTATCATAACGGCTTCCTAGAACCTCCTTTTCTGAGAAATGCTCCCTTTTTGCTTGACCCTGATAACATGTCTCTCTTGGAGAAAGTTGCCAGTGGTGTCATTTTAAAATGGTATTAGTCATTTGCACATGTACTTTGTCTTAGAGAGCTATATGGTCTGCATTTAATGCAAGCTGAACTGATTTGCCGTTCCAAAGTCAATGGACAAAACAAATCTGAATTTTTCACAACAGTTCCCCAATTCAAAAAGATCTTGAAAAAGATTTTAGGAAGAAGAAGCATGGACCAAAAAGCTTATACTTGTGAAGATAATGTTCAAAAATTATTTTTATTCAGTCTCACTGTTTGCCAAAATACACAGATAGAAATAAAATGTGCATATGATATAATAACAACAACAACAATAACCTGGTTTAGCTCAGCAGACTAAAAAGCATAGTGATTAAAACCAGCTGTCTGCAATTACTGTAAGTTCAAATCTCACCAGGCTCAAGGTTGACTCAGCCTTCCATCCTTTCTAAGGTAGGTTAAATGAGGACCCAGTTTATGGGGGCAATAAGCTGACTTTGTATAAATATACAAAAGTATGAAGGCTATTGCTTAACACATTGTAAGCTGCCCTGAGTCTCCGGAGAAGGGCGGCATATAAATCAAATTAAAATAAATAAATAAAATAAATAAATAAATAATAACAACAACAACAATAATAATAAGAACAATAATAAGAACAATAATAATATGATGATGATGTTATCCATTCAGTTGTGTCCAATGCTTGGTGATTCTAAGGGCCAGGTCTCTCCAATCTTGTACTGCTTCTTTGAGTTGTTCTATGATCTGGCTGTTGTGAGCTTTGATGGTGTCCCATCATCGTGTTCTTTGTTGGCCTGGTTTCCTCTTACCACTAACTCTTAATTGCTCTCTGCAGTGAATTTCCCCTGCATGACATGATCAAAATAAGTGAGACACAGTTTTGTGATCTTTCCTTCCAGCGACATATCTGGTGTTATCCGCTCCAATACTTGTTAATTATTAACTATTATTAAGCTGTTGTGAGCTGTCCAGAGTCACTCAATAGTGAGATGAGTGGCAAATAAATTAAATAAATAAATGCATGAATACTTTTTCATTTGTAATCAATGAAATTGCAACGTTGCAATAAAAGTGTAGGAGAAGTGCAGGAAGTGCTGGGAGGCAGTGTTGAACATGTCATCAGCTTAGAGTCATTATGTTGCCACAAACGGTTCAAGTCCAAACCCTTTTGAACTCCATTGACCGATATCTAGTGCCATTTTAATATTGAACTTTAGTTGCCTAGATTCCTGTGTACAGGTTTGAGCAATAAATCTTCTGAACTGCAACTTAATGGTCCTGATCCTTTGCAGCTGACTTTGATCTCAAATTGACTAGATTAATGTCAGGACAAAGGATCAAGGCCATACATTAAGTTGCAGTTCAGAAGATTCAGACTTCTCTCATGACATTTGCACTTAAAACAATTAAATAGGCCCACCAGAATCCAGAAGTTTCTGATAAGTAAATCTTATTGTTGAAAAGCTAAGAAGCCATTATGAAAGAACACAAATCACTGCTATGTAACAAATGCAAGATATATTTATAATATCAATATTTAAATGATTTTTAATAAAATGAAATAAAGGAAGCAAGTTTTAAGAAGAGACTGGACAGCCAATTGACTGGAATAGTATTAGGGTCATTGAGAGCTTGAGCAGGTGGTTGGACTAGAAGGTCCCTTCCAACTCTGTTATTATTTTAAAGTTGAAATGTGACTTTTTCTTCTGCCTACTCTATGTCAAATTTCCTTCTATTTCTTTAGTACAATTTAATTTACTTTTAGCTGTTTACTTGTGACTATATGTAAAAAATAGCTTTCACAGATATACTCATGTTATTGCTATGTATGAGTCACTTGGTGGACTTAGTTTACATTAATGTAAACTATTGAAACTTCTTCAAGAATGGCTGTATTATATGCTCCTGGGGATTAGCTAGTGGTGATCTAAACCAAGAATGAATAAGTTAATGCCAGTTATAAGCAGCTATGAAACTGTCACCACTGGTGCACTAAATATAATATACAAATAGTCCCTTGATATAATAATTGGTTCCCAGGCTGATAAAGATTCAGAAACTGATTATGTAAATAACCAGTTGCAAATTTCTCCATCAGCAGTCGAAATACTCCTTTTTGCTAAATCATAGGAAGGATTTTTTTAAAAAATTAAACTCTCCAAAGCTATTTTAGAGATTAGTTTTAAATGGGAAATAGTTCAGTTGCTGGGATTCTTGTTGCTTTTTTCTCAATAAATACTGCCCTAAAGAGAACTGTGTGAAAATCGTGGAAGAAAATAACCTTTGGTTCTAGGCAGCTGCCGAAGAATCTGGTCTGTGATCTGTGTTGCCATTTGGAAATACACCTAGGAAATACTAAGGCTCTCTTCTAAATGACTATGGAGATTCCCAATCATCCAGATCAAACTGTGGTTTAAATAGTTATATCAACGACTTTCCTTAATCTGATACAGGTGTATGTTTCACTTGATTATATAAAAAATAGGATCTACTTTAATGTCCCTTGTAGTTCTACAGATAGCAGGCTTCCAAAGTGAATCAGATATTCACGAATGAAGCCGAATATACGTGTCCCAGAATAATGTTGCAGGATCGAACCTGGGTCGGTAACTGGAACAAGAGGTTTTGTCTTCTGAGCTTTTGGACTAGATAGAGAGAAGTTCCCTGAAGATGGGCTCCAGCATGGAATCAAATCCTGAATAAATTCAATTGGATACTTTCAGATTAAACAAAAGGGCTTATTACAGCCATTTTTAGCCGAGGTGGCACAGTGGTTAGAGTGCAGTACTGCAGGTTACTTCAGCTGACTGCTAGCTGCAGTTTGGTAGTTCAAATCTCACTGGCTCAAGGTTGACTCCGCCTTCCATCCTTCTGAGGTCAGTAAAATGAGGACCCAGATTGTTGGGGGCAATACGCTGACTCTGTAAACCACTTAGAGAGGGCTGTACTGCACTGTAAAACGGTATATAAGTCTAAGTGCTATTGCTATTGCTACACATTTAGCTTCCCCACCATCCTGAGATAAAGGATTTATAGTCCATCATCTAGTTTGCAAAGCGTCAGGATAGGAAATCTGGAATAAAATGATAATTGATGGAAGAAACTTCAAAGGTCACATGATCAGGCCATCTCCGTAGCTCCCTAAAGCTATCTAAGGATATGGGCTGGGCTTATCTTTTCATCTAAGACCTGGTTTATTTTAATTATGGTTTATTGAAAAACCAACAATGACTGAATCCACTTATTTCACTAAGCCACAAATTGTGGTTTGCTTGTTGCTGGGTTCGCTCAACATGCTAAGCCCAAATCCCTTGTAGGGCACAATGCAATTTCTGAATGGCTGTTGTTCTTTTGTTATTTTGAGACTTGATGGCAGTTTTGAATGTCTGCAAGTGACTCTCCTGCACCTTCAAATCAGAGAGATCGTTGCAATTTGCTTCTATGCTCCAAAGCCAAAAACACATTGGCTCTGTTTTGGATGTCTGTTGGTTTGCAAGTCCCTCCCGACCTAGCTCATAGAGACCCCCACCACCCATTTCTTGGCTTTTCCCATGTTTCTTGAAGAAACAAATTCACCAAAACAGCTGATACAGCAAAGACCAAAAAAAAAAGCTGGGCAGAAAACATTGGAGTTTGGCTGAGAGTCCCTTACTGGAATGATGGTCTTGGAAGATGCCCAATGATGTTGTCTATTAGTGAACCCTGGCTTGTATTCCAGCATTAGATCCCTCATGACCATCAAAAGTGCCATTCCTCCTTCTTAAGGCACTTGCAAAGAGAACTGAAGCAGCTGAATGAATTCTTGCTTTGCTTATCTGATCACTTCCGCATTTATAAAATTGATATTTGCTTGTACCCCACCTTTATTATTTTTACAAACAATTCAACATGGCAAATATATCCAACACATCTTCCTCCTATTTCCCCATAACAACAACCCTATGAGGTGGATTGGTTTGAGAGAGGAAGATTGGCCCAAAGTCACCCAGCTGACTTTTGTGCCTAATTAGAACTCACCCTGTCCTGGTGATTGGCCCAAAGTCACCTAGTCAGCTTTCAGTTTCCCGCTTTCTAGCCTGGTACCTTAACCACTAACCCAAACTGGCTCTTAACTTGCCCCCCAAATCCTGGGGCTGGAATGGATTAATAGCAAGTCGGAGGGAGGAATCCTTAGAGCAAGCTTTTCCAGATGTCCCTAACATTGTAGGACTGCTAACACCTTCAGAAGTATGACCTCAAAGCCAAGGATCATGGGAGTCGTAGTCCTACAGCTGGGAGATGAGAGGTTGGGGAAGGCTCCCGAAGTCTCCAGAAATCATACAGCAAGTCAGGAATGGTCAGAGCAGATGCAGCCATTTTAATATTCTTTTTTCCTTTCTTCCCTCCTAGGTGCACCCAACGTGGAGAAAGAATCAAAGTCCAGAAAACTGTCAGGCATGAAACTCCCTATTTAGCCAACAGGATCAAGGACATCAAAAATATGCAGTTTATTCATGGCAATATGTTAAAGGTAAACTTAAACCACATGGGATGCCTAGTTCTTCTTTCTTGAATTTCCCAGGAACAAACTCCTTCCCAGGAACAAATTCTTCACATGCCTGGAATTTTTTCTCTCTGGGATCAGTGGCTGTTTTCTTCTGGCTTTTTGGGAATGCTGGACTCTGACCATGACATCACTCATTTCCCCCTCCCAGTCCAAAAACTCTCCAAAAATGCATGACTCATTTGCAGCCCTTTTGGCCTCGAGCCTGAGAACATGCACAGAGCACTTTTGCCATGAGCTTTCTCCCAGCAAAGGGGCCTTCAGGCAGCCTCTGAAGGTTTGAAAGTGCAGCTCGCTCACAACCTCCAATCTCCCCTCACACAGCTTTTTCAGCCATGTTCGGTATGCCATATGTGGCACAGTCCCAGATAATGCAGAGATTGAATAAATACTAAATGAAATATTTTTCTCTAACTTGGGAAAATGTCCTTTTTAGGGAAGGAGTGAAGAATGCAAATCTTTTATTTCTTCTTTCTCATTCTCTCTTTTTTTTCTTTCTTCCTTCCTTGCTTCCTTCCATCCCACCTTCCTCCCCTTCCCTCCCCTCCCTCCCTCCTTCCTTCTTTCTTTCCTTCCTTCCTTCCTTCCTTCCTTCCATCCATCCATCCATCTACCTTTTCTTTTTTTCTTTCTTCTTCCCTCCCTTCCTTTCTTCCTTCAGAATAATAATGATTAAAATAGGAATGATTTTGCATCATTTTCCATTTTCTTCACCTCTTTTTATTCTTTCTTTCCTTTTTCTTCATCAGTAAAAGATGAGGGAAGAAAGAACTCACCAAAATATGCATTCCTTCTGTATTAAACAGAATTAAAACCAACTCCTTAACCCTTAACCCATTTCAGTTAGCTCCTGTCTGATCTGATTCACTAGAAGCTAAGCAGGTCAGGCCTAGACAGTACTCTGGAGGGGAGATATGAACCATCCAATATAGAGATGCTGAGGGGTGGGCGGCATATTCAGTCCATCAATCACCGAAGGCTTTTGCTACATGAGAGAAGTAAAGCTTGTCAGAAGACGATGAGGGCAAACTAGTTTGGTATTTGCTGCCAAGAAAACAACACAATTGGATCTATTAAATCACCAGGCCTAGAGATCAACCCAAAAAAGACTTGAGGTATATAGGAATTTGGGAGAACAGTAGCATCTCCCCCTGCAGGATACAGATACAAATTTTTTGATATTTATTATCTTTAGGGAAACTTTAAATCAATAGGACAATGCAAAAAAAAAAGATGAATTTATAGAAATGAGGATAGAACGAATATTTTGGTGGGATTTTAAGAGATTGTTAATAGCCACCAGGAACTAGGCCAGATAAAGTGATTTCTGGGAATTACTGAGCTCAGTACACTTAAGAAAAGGCTCGAGGAAGATTATAACAGAATGAGAGTTGGAAGGAACCTTGGAGGTCTTCTAATTCACCCCTCTGCTTAAACAGAAGACGCTATACTATTTCAGACAAATGGCTGTCCAGTCTCATCTTAAAAATCTCCAGTGATGGAGCACTCACAACTTCTGAAGGCAAGCTATTCTTGTAGAACATAGAGATTTCAAACAACGTACACTTGAGGTCAGATGAAGGCCAGTTTTAGTTGGGTTTCATCTGAGAAGCTTGATCTCTTCGTTGGTGGTAGAAACCCCTACCAAGGCTATGGTTGCCTTGAAGTAACAATGGAAGGAGCAGGAAGGTTCCTCACAGGCAGAGGAACAATAATTGAGAACCGTTGAAGGTAGAATTGTCCTTTTCGAAGTCCAAGATGGCCATGCCAAAAGCAAGGGAAAATGAGAAGGTAAAAGTCACAATCACACAAAAGTCACAAGTTTAACAGAGAGAGGACTATAGGCATATAAAATTTATAAAACTTCCATACCTGCAGTTTGTAATGGGTGACCTGTGAAGGTTAATTTTCAATTGGCAGCCTCATCATTTCTGAACCTAAGAAAGGAAATACATCTTGTCACCTAAAGTGAAAAGTGAAAACTTTCTTCTCTGACAGTAATGTATATAAAAAAGTATCGAAGAGAAGGACTAGGGGTGGCATGATAGCAGTCTTAGAATACTTGAAGGACTGTCACAGGGAAGAGGGCATCAATTTGCCATCAGAAATTGAAGGTGCTCCATCATTGGAGGTTTTTAAGAAGTGACTGAACAGTCACTTGTCTAAAATGGTATAGGGTCTCCTGGTTGAGCAGGGGGTTGGACTAGAAGATCTCTAAGGTCCCTTCCAGCTCTATTCTGATTGATTGATTGAATTTATTCTCCAAAACACCTAAGGGCAAGGGAAGAAAGGAGAAGCTTATCAAAGAGAGAGCCAAGATGGAACTAAGGAGAAATTTCCTGACAGTGAAAGGATTAATCAGTGGAATGACTTGCTTCCAGAAGCTGTAGGTCCCCCATCACTGGAGGTTTCAGAGAAGAGATTGGCCAGTCATTTGTACATAATGGTATAGGGCCGTGATGGCGAACCTATGGCACGCATCCCAGGTGGCATTCAGAGCCCTCACTATGGGCACGCCAGCCATCGCCCCAGCCCAGCTCCACTGCGCATGTGTGCATGCCTCCTGCCAGCCAGCTGGTCTTCGGGTCTCTGCTCCGCATGCGCATGGGGCGGGGCATATGCACAGGGAGGTGCAGGTTGGTGCAGGAAGCTTTCCAGGCCCAAAACGGGGCATGGGGAGGCCTCACACAGCTCCCCTGTGCCCCATTTTGGCTTTCAGGTTGGTGCAGGAGGCTTTCCAGGCCAAAAATGGGGCTGTTTTGGGTCTGGAAAGCCTGCTGCACCAACCTGGAAGCCAAAAAGAGGCGCGGAAGGCCAGGCACATGGACAGGGGGTGGGGTGCATATGTGGGGGCACTCACATAGCATTTGGGTGGTTCGGGCACGCATGCGTGCATTCGCACGCACACACACACGCTTTGGGCACTCAGCACCAAACAGGTTAACTATCACTGGTATAGGGTCTCCTGCTTGAGCAGGGAGTTGGACTAGAAAACGTCCAAGACATCTTCTCTTCTCTTCTCTTCTCTTCTCTTCTCTTCTCTTCTCTTCTCTTCTCTTCTC
>WNWU01000035.1:10207723-10252817 GCA_012654045.1 Ptyas mucosa
TCTTCTCTTCTCTTCTCTTCTCTTCTCTTCTCTTCTCTTCTCTTCTCCTCTCCTCTCCTCTCCTCTCCTCTCCTCTCCTCTCCTCTCCTCTCCTCTCCTCTCCTCTTCTGACACTTTTGCTACACACACACATACACACACAAAATGCAGCAGGGCATTGTACTCTCCAAAATACATTTTAAGGCATCTAGTTGAGTACCCTTCAGCAGGTTTTTGCCATGATTCTGGTTTTAATACTGCTGTATTCTTTGTAAGATCATATTTACTAAATAATAATCAATTTAATACACTAAATTGATATTTAGCAATAGACCATAATTTAACTGGTGCAGAGACTGCAGCCTTTTAGATTTTCAGATTTAATCCTAGCCTGTTTTTAAATAGGTTTTTTTTTTTATCATTGTATCCATAAACACCTTCAAGGGCAGGTGTGTGTGCCAATGTCTGCGAGATGGCTGGCACAGCATCACAACTGATACCAGATTCCTTGCCATGCAAGTATAAAAGAGGAAAAACTTCAATTGTACAGCTGTGCCTGTTCACTCCATGAACACTCTTGGTTTATCTCTCAGTGAAGATGAATACAGCCAAGTTATCATAGGCCTGTATTTCAAATTTCTTCCCACTAAGTCTCTTTAGGGAAACCAGTCTTTTAATAAAGCTATAATCAAGTTTATAGATATCTGGAGAAACCAGACGTTTCTGATGATGTTCTACAACTTTACAAGCAATTTAGTGGTGAGAGAGGCAACCTAAGCTTATCATTTACAATCCTCCTTCCCATCAAAAATAGATCTTTCAGCAAACAGACCAATTCCAGTCATATCCTAGAAAGTACTTTCATTGGTGTTTGGTTAAGCCAGATAAAATAGTAAATTAGTAAAAATGTCAGAGCTCTGACAGCCAGTCTTTAATGGAATGTGGTACTGAGTTGGAATTAGCTCAGACTCAGACACTTTCTCATATGCCTTGCATTCCTTCAACTGCCCCGCCTCTTGTATCACAGAGCTGCCGGAGACCAATTCCCAGTGTATCATTTAGGTTAGGGTTAGGGTTAGGGTAGGAATATAGATACTTCAAAAGCAAAAGAAAAAAACAAAACTAAAGCAAAACAAAATAAAATAAAAGCAAAACAGCTGCTAAGGAATATGTTGCCAGTTGCCAAAGTTTTCCCCTTAACAATGACCACTTCCAGGTGGGCAGGGAAAAACACAGGTTTGAGCCGGTGAGGATCAAACTACTGGCAGTCAGCAGAATTAGCCTGCAGTACTGCATTCTAACCCCTGCACCACCACAGCTCGTGTAGGCCCAATTCAGATGTTATAACTAGGAGTTATCAGATCTGGAAGCAAAATCCAGATGGCCCCAGTTGGCCATAAAATGCTAAATCTGCCACTTTAGGAGTTAACTGATTGGATCAGGTGACCTCCTTTTAGAGAACTCCTTTTAGAGAACTCCTTTTAGAGTTCTCACGACATGCTAACCCTCCCACTAATTCAGTTTTAACTGTCATGGGAAGATAGCCATACAAAAGGCAGGACACGTACCTCTGCCATGTTGTAATGTTGCAAGTAAGCTCATCATCATCATCATCACCGTTACAATTTATATCTATCCAATAATAATCATCTCATTAAAAGAGTTAAAGTTTTAGAACTAACTCAGTTTTAAAAGGTTAAATTCCGAACACTTTGAATCCTTTATTAAAAGCAGTATAATTTAGGGAGCTGATCACAAGTTCTACAGTTGTGCACCTAAAGGTGCAAAAGCTGCTTCTCCAGTGGCCAACAAATTCATCCAAGACAAAGAAGGATGAATCTTTAGGTGGGCTCTTCGAATTCCCTGATTTTTGTTCCTACAAAACAAGTGAGACTCCACTTTGCAGGTAGCAGATTCACCAAAACGGAGAATAAAACAATGCTAAGAGCAGTTCAGTTCCTTGTAAATGAGGCCCTATCTGTTATGATGTAGGTTATTCTTCCAAAGGGCCTTCAGGCGTGTTGTCTTACCTTTGAGGCTGATACAGACACCCAGAAGAATAGAATAAAAATAACAGAATTGGAAGGGACTTTGGAGGTCTTCTAATCCAACTCATTGCTCAAGCAAGAGACCCTATGCCTTTCCAGAAAAATGTCTGTCTAGTCTCTTCTTCAAAACCTCCAGTGATGGAGCACCCACAACTTCTGGTGGTAATCTATTCCACTGATTAATTGTTCTCACTGTCAGGAAATTTCTCCTTAGTTCTAGGTTGGATCTCTCATTGATAAGCTTCCATCTGTTGCTTCTTGTCCTTCTTTGAAGACTAGGTTGACTCCTTCTTTTGTGACAGCCCCACAAATATTGGAAGACTGTTAGAATATCACCCCCTATTCCTTCTCTTCATTAGACTAGACATTCAGCTCTAGTTCTTTTTTACACTAGGCTAGACATACCCAGTTCCCACAACCATTCATTGTACACTTCAGCCTCCAGATTCTCAGCTTCGGCTTCCAGAAAAGAGTTGGGTCTAAACAACATCTTTGAGCCACAATCTCCATTGCTTTCTCACCAGTCTGTCTGTAGTGATTGACAGTGACTCTCCAAGAAATCTCCCCTGCATGGCCAGGCCATCTGCCTACTTGAATTTAGCTTGACCCTCCTAATTAAAACCAATAGTCCATGGGAAACTGGCTCATTCCACAGCACAAACACAAGTCCCTAGAAATAACATTATTTACAAAAATGTCCCTGGGTCCCTCAAGGTCTTATCAACTTACTTAAAAATAAAATGTAGCTGTAGTATAAGACTTTATTTGGAAGCAGGCCTGCTTGCCAGGAAAGGGGAAAAAACAAACATATCTGTATTCGGTCACTTCATTCCAACTCATGGGTGGCTCTGACTAATAAGAAGATGATGCAGAGAAAGAAAGTGGGAATTTGGAAAGGAGGGGAATCTTCTCCCCCCTCCCTGTGCTTTACATAATGGGAACCAAAACTGAAATATTTCCTAATATTTTCTTTTCAAAATGATATATGCAGCACAAAGGTAAGGACAGTGTTACTTCTTTTACATTTGAAATAAACCTTTATGGCCCCAAAATGATTTGTGAAAGCTTTTATAGGTGGTCCTCAACTTATGACCACAATAGGGACTGCAAAACGTGTTGTTAAGTAGTGTGGTCATTAGGTGAGGCATCACATGACCGTACCCACTTTTATGACTGTTCAGTACCATGAACAGCGGCAGACAGAATGAGGCGAGACTTATTTCGAAGGCTAACAGAGGCTGCTAACAGGTGGCTGCTCAGCTAACGACAACAGCTGAGGAGTTCTCATCTGACAGCTCTTTTATACTAAGCTGTCAGACGGTCAGCCAATCAGAACGTGTCTTCGCTTCTTCGGCGTCCGATAGGGGAACGGACCAGAGGGAAGACTGGGACACAGCAATGACTATAATTTGCTATAGTCATTAAGTGAGATATCATGTAACCATATCTTGTGATTTCTTGCTGGCTTCCCCATTGACTTTGCTAGTGCGAAGATTGCAAATGGCAACCATGTGACCCTGGGATGGTGCAACCGTTGTAAATGCACTAACTGTCCGAATTATATTCCCATGACTATAGGGATGTCAGGACAGTTGTGAGTATGAGGACCAGCCATACTTTTCAGCACCTTTGGAACTCTGAACCACCGCTAAATGATGGTTGCAAGTTGAAAACTACCTGTACAAAATTCTATTTTCAGCCTGCTTTTGTTTTAGGAGTTTGTGGCAGTAATTACCAGAAATGTTCAGCAGGACATTTATAATGTTTGCCTAAATGGCAATAATACTTTCCAATATTATACATCAAATGTAGTTCTATGATAAAATCAAATCTCTATGATGGCCCCTCAAGTATTGGCAGACTGCTCTCATGTCACCCCAGTCCTTCTCTTTGCCAGACTAGACATACTCAATTCCTGCAACCTTCTAGGGCTTTTTTGTATTCCAGTGTAGCATCTTTTTCCATGTCATTCTTGTAGCCTGGCATTTGTAAATCCACTTTCAACTTAGTCTCAGTCTTTCCAGGTAGAATGTGTCCCTCTTCCTTATCATTCTTAGGCACTTTTATCTCTCCATAGAGACAGAGGTCTCTGTTGACACTATTAAAATTAACTTCTGAGTACATTGTTCAAAAATATCCTTCAGCATATCTAATGGTAAAATATTTTATTTCATTCTGTAATTGTAAATCGGGTTTATGTGCTCTTCTCCTTTGTTTGTAATCTTTAGATCCTTCTAGTGTCCAATTTTTCAAATCTTATGATTTTTTTTAAAAAAAAATCAAAACAAAAGCATTTTTCCATGGGAAGGATTCCTTATAATTAATTCCAAAATATGGAGGAAGAAACGGGAGGCCGAAGATGGCTTCAAAATGTGGAATCAACAACCACATGGAATGAAAAGCCAGCAAATAGAATGTTTCTTTGATAAATCCTCTCTGGACAAGGACAGGACTTGAGATTGCTCACAAATGCTCCATACTGCTGCTTTGCTTGCAAGACAGCAGTCTCTGGCAGTTTTATTGCTCTGGGAGATTAGAGAGCAGCCATCTTGCTGAAACCACAGTTAACACCTTTGAAAGGAAACTCAGTTCACATGCAGTAGTACCTCAGTAGTGCTCATCCTTAATTGGTTCCAGAAGGCACAATGAGTATCAAAAATGATGAGTACCAAACTAATTTTCCCCATAAGGAATAATATAGTGAGTCACAAGGCAGCCAACACTGACAAGTTCTAGCTTGTGCATTGAGTACCAAACAAATGATGAGTACTGGGACAAAATTCTCACATCGGAATGCACTTCGTACCAAATTTGATGAGTTTCAAAGCAGTTGAGTATTGAGATACCACTATACTTCCTTTTCTAGTCACTTTTGGAAATTTGCTTGTTAACTGCTTTTCAGCTATTAGAAAACTTTAAATCAAAAAGTCTGATTTTTTAAAAAAAGCCTTCCTTAGCGAAAGAAAGTTTCAACTAGAAATTAAAAACATCTTTTTGGAATAAACAGCAAAAGGATAATTAAAACTTTGATTTTAGAAAGTTACAAATGAACTAAGTGTCCAGATGAATTTGAAATAAGCCATTAAAACATTTCATGGCCTTAGGAAATCCATAATCAGATAGCTGTTTTGCCTTTATTTATCTCTAAATAGTTGTAGTTAGTTTGAACTATCAAAGAGGCAAGGAAATAATAATCTAAGCCAAAATTAAATAACACTGGCCCACTCACTCATTTCAATAATAAATTATTCTCTTTTTAATCATAAAGTCACCCTGGGAGTAAACAGAGGCATGGCTGTTTCTTATTTATACTGCATGCTTTCAAACTCCTTATCTGTACAGATTTAAGAGCTGTGAAGTAATTGATCTCCTGGGAATTTTTGCACTGTGACATGACTTAAATTTTTATTTATGTACTTACTAGGGCTGTGCAGCTCTTTGAATTGGAGCTTCAAAATAGTTCTTTGCACGTGGGCGTGCAAGTGGAGGACAGTTCAAAGCAGCCATGTCTTTCTCTATATAACCCCAGAAAGGGACACAGCTGCTGTTAGATGTTATAGGGAGGTGCTGTGTTCACAGTCCCTCATTCACAAGAGCATTTTGGATGAATGGTTCCCAAGTCCTACACCATTGCAGTATTTACATCATACAGGATGATGATCTTGTCCATTTAGTCACGTCCAACTCTTGACAATTCTATGGGCCAGGTGTCTCCACATGCTCCAATGCTTTTTTGGGTTTTTCTGGCTGGTGTCAGCTTTGATGGTATCCAGCCACCGTGTTCTTTGGCTTCCTTTTACTGTGAAGTCTTCCAAACATAATTGCTTCCTCCAGGAATTCCCCTGCAAGACATGGCCAAATTATGTGAGATGCAGTTTCATAATTTTGCCTTCTAGTGACATGTCTAGCATTATGTGTACATCATACACATCCTAGTCAATCAGGGACTCCTGAGAAGTTTGTAATAAATAAACTGGGTGGTTTATACCTACATAGATACACCGATAAATAAAGATAATTCCTTTAATGAAGGCAACCCTTGTGCACTTACTTGGAAGTAAGTCTGATTGAACATAAGGAGACTGAATGGAAAACTAGCATATGAAAACATATGATGGTCAATCTGCTGTTGTGGTTGAAAGCCAAGGAGCACAGCTGAAGGTGCCTGAACTCATGAGAAGGCTAAGGGCTAAAAATCTCATGCCCATGCACTTCTGGGCATCGTGACATCACCTGTAGCTCCAAGAACAGGAAAACATGTCAAAATATGCTTTCCCAAGTTAAAACAAAAGTTGACCATCACCATTACTAAAATGTTTAGAGTGTTGGACCAGGACCAACTCCAACTCTCTTCTCAAGTGTGAAATTAAAAGGGGATCTAGAAGAAGTCACCTCCTTTCCCTCTAATCTTCACAGGATCACTGTGAAGGTAAAATCAAGGAAAGGGAGAGTCTTAGATACAGTCCAAGATTCTGCAGGAAACATTGGGCTGTCAAATATAATAAAGCAACTGGATTCTCTAAAGGAAAAACAGTTTGTGCTGAAATAACCTGGGCAAATAGCCAAAGTTTGTGGCTGTTTTCAAAAACAATAACCCCCAACAATAATTCTCCTCCTCCTCCTCCTCTTCCTCCACCTCCTTCTTGCTTTTTGATCAAACTTTAAACTGCCAGAATGAAGCCACCTTCTTGGTTTTGTCATTGGCCAAAAATAGATAATTATCGATACCTATTTCTGGTAGTAGCCAACATACCAGAAGATGGGCCAGGCTCTGTGTCTATTCACATGGTGTGTTGTTATCTGCCAAGATCCTCCACTTGTGCATATTGGTTTTACATTTAGGCACTCCAACTCTCAATCTTTCAGGAGCCACCAGGTAGCATAAGGGAAGTCAGATCTTTCAGGCATATCCTCCTTTAATGTTATTTCTTCTTTGGTGGTCTCCTTCCTCCATCTTTTAATTTGATTTTGTTCTTGTGTACCCTCAAGAAAGTTTGCTCTTGCCATATAGCTGTCCCTCAATCTGAGTCGGTGGGTTTGGGGTATATGTCCTTTCAGAGGAGGTCAAGGGTCATTCTCTTGCTTAGTTCTCTGGGCATCTGCTGCTACTTCAACAATCTTGCTGAATGACAAAAACCCGCCACAATGTTTTCTACAAAGTGGAGACAGATACAAGTCAGATTGTACTTTTCACAGTGAGAACCACTGGAATTTGCCATCCCAGATTGAAAACACTTCCACAAATAATGGCCTTATGCCAGAATCAATCATTACAATGTGAACTCATCTTCATTTTACATTTTTCATTAGAACCCTAACAAGGAAAAAAGAAAGCCTTTTTCCCTAATTAAAATGTAATTGCTTTCATGTTTGGATGACAATAAGAGCCAGAAAAAGCCAGCTCTTCTCTTCCAGGAACTCCAGAAGTAGGAGCATGGGGAACAGAAAATTTCCCAAGGCAATCTGTATGAACTATTTCTGATTTTTCTTTTTTTTAAGGAAGAATGGTTGCCAGCTGCTCAAGGTAGAATGCTTTGATCTAGAAGTTAACCTCATTTGGCTTTAGTATTAACATCACTCCAAAAATAACAGGAGAGTTAAAAATTGAAAGCCAAATGGAAGTTAAGACTTCTAGATGAGTGTAGCAATTGTGTGATAAAATTTTTAGAGAATCTAATATTTCAGCCCATTGATAAGATTCAGGTCAGTATTTTGCCTTGGGTTAATTCATTTTACAAGTTAAACCTAGCAGAAAAGCACTGTCAGGACCACAGCTCAAAGCTCCTGAGAGAAGTTTAGGAAGCTAAAACAGAATCATTCCTAATCCTCATACATACATACACATATATATGCAAACCTGTTTATATATGTTCGATCCTGATATTGTCATCAATAATTAGGAAAGCTGAATTCATGAACAAAAATAATATTTTAGCATCTATAATTTCCTCCAGTCACCCACATCTTTTTTTCACCCTGTTTCGAAGTAAACACAAGAACTGATCCAGATCAGGATGGCCAGGGAGTCCTTAAGGGTTCCGTGGTCCAGCATTCTTGGCAGGTGGCATTGGTTGGAAAGGCTCCCACTTCCCTTATTGGAAGTTTTTCTTCTGAGTTACATTGAATTATACCTTGTTCACAAACTGGAATTACAACACTCAGGTAAAGAGTAGATTTATCAGTTTAATTTAATCATGTCAAAAATAAGGCCACATTGATTTCTGGGTAAGAAGGTGCTGCGTTGCGCCATCCTAGTTACAAAATTGGTTTGTCCCTAATTAAGTCTGTCCATGCCTACACCCCCAATTATAGGGCTTTGGGTTGTGCAAATTCCTCCACATGTCCAACATGAATATCAACTTGTCTTACAAGGAAATCTACCCTTTTATCCTTCTGAGTTTTTTTTTTAATAGCTTGAGCAAAATCTCCCAAGAGGTAATGCTTGGACAGACTTTAGAAATAGATCTTACACAGGTAGTCCTTGACTTCACAAGTGAGCCCAAAATTTCTGTTATTAAGTGAAACAGTTAAGGGAGTTTTGCCCCACTTTATGACTTGCCACAGTTGTTAAGTGAATCATTGCAGTCATTAAGTTAGTAACATGGTTGTTAAGAGAACCCGGCTTCTCAGTTGACTCTGCTTGTCAGAAGGTCGCAAAAGGGGATCACATGACTCCGGGATACTCAACAGTCATAAATATGAGTCAGTTGCCAAGTGTCTGAATTTTGATCACATGACCAAGGAGATGCTGAATGGTCATGTGAAAAACGGTCATTAGTCCATTTTCTCAGTGCTGTTGTAACTTTGAAGAGTCACTAAATGAACTGTTGTAAGTCAAGGACTACCTGTATTATCAGTTCTTAGAAAATTGAGCCACCTTTATAATAACCACTCTCATTTTGTGAGACCAATTTCCTCCAAGAAAAGTTACAAGTTTTTTTTAATCAATCACTAAGGTTTATGCAATAACAATAGCACTTGATTCAGACGGCTGAATCAGTCAGAACTGAACTCTCGGCAATGGGCAGAGTCAGCCTGCAGTACTGCATTCTAACCACTGCACCACCACAGCTCATATAAACTAGGGGTCTCCAACCTTGGCAACTTTAAGACTTGTGGACTTCAACTCCCAGAATTCCTCAGCCACCTAAGCTTAAAGTTGCCAAGGTTGGAGCCCCCTGATATAAACCCTCTTTGTACCATTAACTGTTTCAAGTCCATTGTGTACTTTTCATTCATGAATAATCTGCAGTGTTTGAAATATTTTTTACAATCGGTCTTGACTGCAAGCAAAGGGAAGTGCCAACTCTGTTTTGTTCTACGTCACCAAGCAATTTCCCTGCAGCTTTTTGTGGATATAGGGAAATGTTTCATCAGAAAGTAACCTCTTTTTTTTCTCTTTTTCCTTTAGAAGGTTTTAAACACTTTGACCATAACATCAAGCAACATCTCCGGAATCTATTACTGTGTGGCTTCCAACAAGTTGGACACTGAAGAGAGAAGCATCAGGTTCTACATCACAGGTAAAGAATGTGCATCACCCCCAAAGGCCAAGAAATATCTGGTGGAAACTCAGAAGATGCAACCTGCAATGATTTTCAGGTCAAAAAAGGCAAGATGGTGGCTATAATCATGCAATCAAAACTCCTTTACAGATAAACAAACTGATAGGTAGATTTTTTTTCTTTTAATGACACTGTAATCCCTTGCATTGGGATGCAATCAGGGCGACCAAACAGAGCTTGAATCTTTATTGTCCAGACACCCTGACGCCTATTTGGAGTTCACACCAAACAATTATTCATTGTGTCCAATGAGAGAAATACCTGCCACTGCCTAGGATTGAACTCACAGCCTCCTGATTGTGAGGCGAGAGCTCCATCTCTAGGCAACTGTGCCACTCAAGATAGATAGATAGGTTATATAAAAAGGCTCTCTTCTCCTTTTCCTCTCTCCCCTTCTCTCCTTCTCCTTCTTCTCCTCCTTCTCTCCATCATACACACCAAACAGCCCTCCATATTTTACAACTGCTTCTGCATTTCTGATGCATAGGCGCATGTCTTTCTAATCATCTAATGCTGCTCTCAGTCCTTCCCTTCTGTAGAGATGGGGGACACTCTTTTGCTCAGGGTCTCCCATTCTGGTTTGAGGGATCTTGAAAGCCAGCCTTTGATGCCCCACTGGAAGCCACACAATGCTAAATCACTTCCTTAATTGTCACAATTTTGTGGAAGTACCCACAACATGTTCTCCAACCATGCACTGTACAGGTACTCTCGACTTACAGCAGTTTGTTTAGTGATTGTTCAAAGTTACAACGGCACTGAAAAATATGACTTACAACCATTTTTTACAGTTACAACTTTTGCAGCATCTGATCATGTGATCAAAATTCAGATGTTTGGCATCTGGTTCATATGATCCCCTTTTGTGACCTTCTGACAAGCAAAGTCAATGGGGAAGCCAGATTCACTTAACAATCGGGTTACTAACATAACAACTGCAGTGATTCGCTTAACAACTGTGGCAAGGAAGATCGTAAAATGGGGCAAGACTCACTTAACAAATGTTTCACTGAATAACAGAAATTTTGGGTTTAATTGTGGTTGTAAGTTTAGGGCTACCTGTATTTTGAAGCCTTTTTCTCAGGGGTGGAAATAAGGAAGTCCTCCATATACTCAGCTCCATCTGGGTCCAAATGATTGGTCTGCTTCTCTCTGGTGTTTCTTGCAGACATGCAATCCAGCCTGGAGGCAGACTCCCAAATAACAGCTATTGTGACCAGCCATGTTCAGATGACCTGCAAGTGCTCCAAGTATCTTTACGATCATCTCGTCTGGTACGATCCCACCTTGAAGGAAGTCCCCACAGCTCTCACCCAGAAGAAAGTGGACAACTATTCCATCTCCTTAGTGCTGGACATCCATAATGTCTCCCAGGCTCACGCAGGGCTTTACAAGTGCCGAGCATCAAGCTACCACAACCGCACCAAGCAGCTGGAGAAAAGTACCATGCTCAGCATAAAATGTAAGAATGGTGGCAACATCTGTCCCATCATGTTCTTGGCCACTATGTGGCCTATACTTTTCTGTAATACAGTATTTCTCAACCTCTGCAACTTTAAGATATATTCTGGGAGTTGAAGTCCACACATCTTAAAGTTGCCAAAGTTGAGAAGCTCTGCTCTAACACATGGGCTCCAAACTTGGCAACTTTTAAGACTTGTGGACTTCAATTCCCAGAATGGCTCAGGCAGCCTTGCTGAGTGGGACTTGAAGTCCATAGTCATAAAGTTGCCAAATCTGAAGAACCCTGCTCTAAGAGAATGCTATTTTTTTTCTTACCTTTCCACAATATGGACTTATTTACGAGCAGTTTTGAGTTACATTGTTGCAAAATGCCAAACAAGGCAATTCCAGCAATATTCCAACTTATATACAGATACAATTTTGATAATATTCCTATTTACACAAAGGGACAGCCTTTGCAAAATTGACCCTAAAATGCAATCTATCTCTAGCCTCTGTATGTGTGTTTGGATAATTAGAAACATACTAATCAAGCAAAGTTTCCAAATTCACCATCATTAATTTCTGGTAGGAAGTTAGATGCAATTAACACTAGAGATGGAATCAAATCAGTAGAAATGATAAAATTTCTTCAACCTGGGAAGAACAAAGAAATAAAAGGAAAATTTTCTAGAACGAAATGATGAAAGTAAGTTAAGTTAATTTTAAAAAGTCAGCTAGACCAGGACTAGTTTTGGGAACAAAACAGCACATCAGAAAGCCCAGGGAACAAAGGATGTTTGAGAAGAGATACAATTGGGAGAATCAAACTTGCCTTGTAAACTTACTTTCATTCTGAAAGTGTCATAAATAAACTGAGATGAGTTATTATTTTTAAAAAAACAACCACCATTTTTAATCATCACAGGTTCTTTTTGGGGTTAGGACTGTCTTCTGAAGGATTGGAGTGGAATGGGGTCCCAGATTTCATTCCTTGATGGGGAGAAAAGGAAAAAGCATAAATGTTGAGCAGGTATTACTAAATTGAATTGGTATTTAGCTTTGGAATCCTGAGGACTAATAGCTTACAGGACATTTTATGGTAGAGGAAGAGGAGGATCTTGTTCATCTTCATATTAACAATTAAAATTTTTATTCTAGCCAACATTTACTGTGGTGTTCAAGCTGAATTGATTTGATCTTTATAATTTTCTTATTTTCTTTTGTTCAGGGTTGCCTCAGTGACCACAGAAGTGCAAAACTTTTAGTGTTAAAATATATCATTTTACCTTTGTTTGCAGTTAAGACGGTGCCTTACATTATGGAGAACTTTACCGATTTGGAGGTTAACGTGAGCGGGACCATCGTTCTGGAGTGCAAAGTCAACGGGACCCCCAAACCTGCTATTGCTTGGCTGAAAAATGGCCACCGCATCACCCCTGCTTCAGGTGAGCCTTCTGAGATAAGTGCTGCTACTCTTGCTTCTTTCTTCCTGTTAAGATCACAGGGAGCCTATTGGAAAATGGGGAATCGTGAATAAGTAGTTAAAAAAAAATTCATTTTCAAGGTCCCAAGTTCAGTTCCCAACATAGTAGGACAAGGTTGAAGTACAGTATCAGGCCCCAAAATACAAGACAGACATGTAGAGTTACTTCTGAGCAGTTTCTTTTTTTCTTCCTCAGCAATAGACGGAATCTTGCCAAGCTAAAGCAAACTACTCATATCATTAAAGATATATTCTGAGAACTTCTAAGAAGGAGCCAGCTTGACTCTCTTCATCTCAAACAAACTATCTAAACTTTACTATCACTTCATCCTCCTGGGAATGCAGCCCCTCCCTCCTGGGAATCTCCAGGCTACATTCCACCATATACAGGCAGTTGTTGAATTACAACCATTCGTTCAGCAATTGTTCAAAGTTACAGTGGTGCTGAACAAATACTGATTACAATTGGTCCTTGCTGCCATCCCAGCACCCCTGCAGTCACGTAATTGCGATCTGGGATTTGGCAAGTGAAGCAAATCCCACCCACCCCCCTCACACTGATGATGTTACCTAGTTGGGTAATGAAACCCAAGCAAACAACCAAGCTCAGAAAGCATGTATTGATATTTATGTATATTTAAAAATAAAATCTAAGAAAACATTTTTTTTTAAAAAAGCACCAAGGATCCCACAGTCCTCCTTCTGCTCCTGCTTCTCTTCCTCCTCCTCCTATATAAATACACCCAGTGATTGTGAAGATGAGACCCAGGAACATGGACTGAACTACCTCTAGCTGCCTACTGCTCTGGCAAGAGCAAAGTTGCAGGCCTTAGAATTCCCTTTCAGTGCAAAGCAACACAGGTAGTCCTTGACTTATGACCACAGTTGAGCCCAAAATTTCACTTACTAAGCAAGACAGTTATTAAGTGAGTTTTGCCCCATTTTACAAACTTTCTTGCAACAATTGTTAAGTAAATTACTGCAATTGTTAATTAGTAACATGGGTGTAAATTGATTCTGATTTCTCCATTGTCTCTGCATGTCAGAAGGTTGCAAAAGGGGATCACATGCAAGACATTGCAACAGTCATAAATATGAGCCAGTTGCCAAGCAATAGCAATAGCTCTTAGACTTATATACCACTTCATAGTGCTTTACAGCCCACTCTAAGCGGTTTACAGAATCAGCATATCGCCCCCAATATTATTATCTGGGTCCTCCTTTTACCCACCTTGGAAGGATGGAAGGCTGAGTCAACTTGAGCCGGTGAGACCTGAACTGCCAAACTGCTGGCAGGTGATGATCAGCAGAAGTAGCCTGCAGTACTGCACTCTAACCACTGCGCCACCGCTGCTCATGAATTTTCAGCATCTGAATTTTGATCACATGAGCATGGGGATGTTTGTGAAGTGTGAAAAACATTTCTCAGTGGCATTATAATTTCGAATGGTCACTAAATGAAAGTTTGTATGCCGAGGACTACCTGTACAGAACAACAGGTACACAAAATTCCATGCTAGCTTTCAGTTCCTCGAAAACCAACTTTCAAAAATGTCAAAATGCAAAAGAGGGTCTTTCCCTGAAATCTTGGAGAGACCCTGCTTTCAGCGCAAATAAAATTGGACCAGATGGGCTGCTTATTAGTTTCAAATGAAGGGACCCTTACCTGTCCTTGGATCTCTTTCTATCAAAGGCATCCACAAGGGGATTTAAAAAATCCTCAAAGTAGCCACCAAGGTGGTAGTTGTGGCCACTATCTTGATTTTTTACAAGCGCACACAAAGACTTCTTTTTTCTGATGGAGCCAAGCGAATCCAGCACCAATTTCTTGGGGGGGGGATACTCTCTAATGCATGATGCATTGAAAATAATGCTCCTTTCTCCCCTTCTGCCCACCATCCCCTTCCTTCTTCCAGGAATTTCCATGGAAAACAACACTTTGGTGATTGAACGAGTGAAAAAGGATGACGAGGGTCATTATGAATGCCAAGCGATCAATGAGATGGGTCAAGACAGCACCCGGGCATTTATTAAAATAGAAGGTGAGAGGCAGAAGATGAAATGGTTTGTCTCCAACAGTTTATGCTGGGACTACAAACCCCATCACTTTTAACTTAAACAACCAAAAGCTGTCAAATACAAGTATGGTTTATTGCAAGTGTGGATCAATGGATCTTGAGTCGAAATCTTCTCATGTCTTTTTCAGGCTCTGAAGAAAAATCCAACATAGAAGTTATCATCTTGGTTTGCACTGGTTTAGCAGCCACTCTCTTTTGGCTCCTTCTGACCCTCTTCATACGGAAACTCAGAAAAGTAAGGTGATCCTCATGTTTTAGGCTTAGAAATGAATCACTTTAGACGCTGAAAGAACTAAAGTGATTCAGCAGCCAATTTCTATAATGCCACAAATGACAAAGAAAAGTCTTCATTCACCTACAACTGTTTAGTCCTGCAGAGGCAGCTGGAGGCAGCTTCTAAATCATGCAATTCCAGGAAAAAAAGAAGTGGCTACTTTGATGATTCAAACAGAGGTAGTTTGTCCATCTCTCACATTTCTTAAAGTACAGGTAGTCCTGTAGACAGTTCATTTAGTGGCCATTCAAAGTTACAATGGTACTGAAAAAAGTGACATGGTCATTTTTCACACTTACAACATTACAGCATCTCCATGATCACAATATCAAGATTCAGACGCTTGGCAACTGACTCATATTTATGATGGTTGCAGTGTCCCGGGATCATGTGATCCCCTTTGTGACCAGCAAAGTCAAAAGGAAGCCAGATTCACTCAACAACCATGTTACTTACTTTAACAATTGCAGTGATTCACTTAATAACTGTGGCAAGAAAGGTCATAAAATGGGGCAAAATTCACTTAATATATATCTCAGCAACAGAAGTTTTGGGTTCAATTGTAGTCATAAGTCAAGAGCCTTGGATAGTACAGTGGTCTAAAGCCCTGTTATTAACATCAGCTGCCTGCAATTATTGCAGATTCGAATCTCACCAAGGCTCAAGGTTGACTCAGCCTTCCATCCTTTCTAAGGTAGGTAAATTGAGGACCCAGTTTGTGGGGGCAATAAGCTGACTTTGTATAAATATACAAAAGTATGAAGGCTATTGCTTAGCGCATTGTAAGCCGCCCTGAGTCTCCGGAGAAGGGTGGCATATAAATCAAATTAAAAAAAAAAAGTCGAGGACTACCTGTACCACTTCTGAAAGTTTTGCCCAACCGTAATACCATGCAGGTACAAGAGAGTTGGAAGAGACTTCCAAGTGTGAATTCTACATCTCTGTCATTTCTGAGCTCTACTTGCTTAGTAAGTTGGCAGGGGCTCATTTTCCTAACACACCGTTTTTCTCATCCTTGTTCAATGGGTTAATCAATTCCTGGCTGTGTCAACAGCAGAGTGAAAGTGAAAGTGAAAGTGAAAGTCCAAGCAAGGCTGGAATAGAATGCCAACATATCCAGTTGCCTAGAAATCCATTTAACCTACTACAGATGATTAGGCAAGCCCATACAGTATTTATTCATCCACGCAACTATAAAAAGAACACAGGCTGGTGGATGAAAAAGAGCAGAAGATGGTTTTCATGCTTCTTTAGGAGGAAGAAGGGGCATCTTTGTTCAAACCTTTGCAGGAATGGAGCTTCTGTCTTCTCATCTCATTCTGTGTTCATCAGCTCCATCTATCATCTTCTAATTCTGATCTTAGGAGGTTTCTTTTTTTCTTCCAGCCGGATGCCACTGATATTAAAACTGGATATTTGTCCATCATAATGGACCCAGAGGAGATGCCCCTGGACGAGCAGTGCGAACGTCTTCCTTATGACAGCAACAAATGGGAATTCCCAAGGGACCGACTGCGGCTGGGTATGTGAGACCTAGGCAAACTTCTGTGTTGGGGGGTTGACCTTGAACGGAATGAGACAACTTGGCGTGACCAACTTGCTGCAGCCAACTCACCACTGGACAACTCGCAACAATTCAATTTAAGTATTTAAAATAATTCAAACATTACTTTAATTTTTATCATTCAAATTTCATTTTGTCCCTCAACATTCCTTTGGTATTAGTGTAACACTTGCCCTGTGGCAAGTTGTCCCAGAGAGAGTTGGTCTCAGCGAGTTGGCTATGCTGAGTTGTCCTTGACCCAACCTTGAATAGTGCTGGATTACTGCCTAAGTCCCCCTTCCAAGAACTCCTAATGACTCTGCTGGCTGGCAATTTGCAGTTGTAGCTGAACACATCTGGGATGGATTTGACAGCTAATAGCCCATTTGTACGTCATTGGATTCAGCACGATGATAAAGATTGGGATCCATTGTTTACAGGAGGGGTGGTCAGCCAGATGACTTCCAGATGTTTTGCATGTATGATGATGGGAATTGTCATCCCAGAACATCTGAAAGGTGTCATCTGTCTTTGTCTAAGGGATGTCTTCATCTAGATTTGTCATCTCTGCTTTGAAAGAAATAGAATAAAATTGTTTTCCATGCTCCCTGCTAGAGCTAAACATTAGCAGGGAGAATAAAATAGAGATGACAAGATACAGGTAGTCCTCGACTTGTGACCACAATTTAGCCCAAAATTTCTATGGTTAAGTGAGACATTTGTTAAGTGAATTTTGCCCCATTTTATGACCTTTCTTGCCACAGTTGTTAAATGAATCATTGCAATTGTTATGTAGGAACATGGTTGTTAAGTGAATCTGGCTTCCCCATGAGTTTGGTTGTCAGAATGTTGCAAAAGGGGATCACGTGAACCATCATAAATATGAACCAATTGCCAAGCATCCAAATTTTGTTCATGTGGCCATGGTGGTGCTGCAACAGTCATAAGTGTGAAAAACGGTCACAAGCACTGGTGAAATTCATATTTTTTTTTACTACCGGTTCTGTGGGCATGGCTTGGTGGGTGTGGCAAGGAAAGGATATTGCAAAATCTCCATTCCCACCCCACTCTGGGGCCAGCCAGAGGTGGTATTTGCTGGTTCTCCAAACCACGCAAGATCTCCAGAACCTGTCAGAACCTGCTAAGTAGCAGCCCTGGTCACAAGTCACTTTTTTCAGTGCCGTTGGAGCTTTGAACCGTCACTAAACAAACTGTTGTAAGTCAACCAACTGCTTGGTGACTGTTCATGCACACTACTGTCACGTGATTGCATTTTGGGTGTTTGGCAACCAACTGTTCCTTGCAGCTTCCCCTGGTCACATGACCATGATTTTCTCTCTTTTTTTGCCAGTTTTGAGCATTTCCTTTTGGTTTCGGCTAAAAAGCATCCATTGAGGAAAACAGGCTTACTAAACAACAGCCGCATTCATTTAACAACTGTGGCATTAGCTTAATGGCTTCTGCAAAAAATAATCAGGCATGCTCATGGGGTGACCTGCTTAATGACCGTCATGATTGATGACCATAATTCAGGACTCAATTTTGGTCATAGGTCGAGGACTAACTGTACTACCTGGCCTTATTGCCCACTTTTCTTTTCTTTTTAATGAAATTTTAGTGAGTCCAATTTGTTTTCTGTTTCAAGTACAAATTCAGTCTGTTACCCTTGGTGAACAATTCATGTATTCATAAATCAAAAGTCCTACTTGCCAGCCTGAGTGAACCTGATATGGGCCATAAAGTTTTTATGAAGTATCTCCAAATCCCATAATATTCTGCAGAGTGCAAAAGGCTAAGAATCATTTTTCAATCATTTGCGGTTCACTAATTGTAACACAAAGATTAATCCTGGGATTTTATCCATTCCAGCAGTCTCTGTTGTTAGAAAATCCACTACTTCTCTATGAAATATCAGCTTGCTATACTCCTTTCCTTAATATTTAGTTAAGCTTCCTTAATATTTAGTATTCGGTCCACGAATTTACCTATTCCCAATGGATGTGAAAGCAATCTAGATCTACTTGATTACCAATCTTTGGTAGGAGGAAGAAGAGGAGGACTAAAAACCAAATTATTTAATTGAATAATAAAGGTTGAGGGATGCATGCAAAGCTTTTCAGTAATGCACAATTTTGCAAGCTTTTCTGAATTCTGGAAATGATTCTGTTTTTTATTTCCCTGAAATGTATGAACCTTAGATTTGTGTCTTTTTCTCCCTGTGTTTTGTATTATTTCATATGTTTATAAACTCAGTTCAGTTTATACATATGTTCTAGCATGTGATGCAGAGTTTCTGCTGCATGTTTACCAGGACTCTGATAGTTTGCAAAAACAAAAATGGATTCTCTTGCATGCACTTTATATGTCAATATGTCAGTTCTTTGCAAATCCAAAGAAAGTACAGGCTGGGCTCTTGGGAGCAGAACCCATCTTTCTGAGCTTCCTTCCTCCCTTCCTTTTCTGGGGAAAAAAAATCACTGTTTGGTTACAAAATTATACTGATGAACTTTCAAAAAGGATTTCAAAGGATTTTTTGACTAAGAAATTTTGGGGAGAGCATCCTGCCGTGTCGTTGGCTTCCACAATCTAATAATCGTCTCCATTTTTTTAAAAAAAAATACATTTTTATTATGCAACCTATTAAAAATGCATACAACAGCAGGGAATGATCAACACAATCTCAAAATTAAAATATAGAGTAATGAAAAATAAGGAAAAAAGGAACAAAGGAACAAAGGCAAGTCATGCCTGGATATTATGATGTTTACATCTTAATGATGTTTATATCACAATGTTTCCTTCCTTCCATCTTTGAATAAACAAGGATGGTTTTCTTTTCCCCAGCATGATTAGAGATTTATATTTGAAAGTGAGACATCTTCAGAAAAAAAATGTCAAGGGTTATTTCTGCAAAAGCGAAAATCAATGCTGCAAAACAAAGAAAGGGGGGAGAAGCAATAAATTGTGCAAAACAAGTGGAATTAGGGAAATCTCTTTTGCTTTGCAGGTCTGTTTTTGCAGAACAAGCTTCTTTTATGCTAGAACTGGAGTGTTGCAAAGCAGGTCCCACCATTGGTCTTGCTGCACCCAAATGTGCTTCAGAATGGGACATCTCAACTGTGGCCAATTCGCCACAGCCAACTCGCTATGGGATAACTCACCACAGGACAATTCAATGATTCAGTTTAATGATTTAAAATAATTTTTTTAAAATTTCAATTTTTGTCATTCACGTTTCATTTTGTCCCCCCTTTTAAATCCTTTCTTGAATGGTTTTATTCCATCACTTCTTCCATCTTAGTGTAACTCTTGTTCCGCAGCGAGTTGGCCGTGGTGCGATGTCTCACAGCGAGTTGGCCACGGTGTGTGTTTGTCCCAGACCCCCCTGCTTCTCTTCAGTGCCTGGTGTTGTGGGTGCTGCCTGGCTCACTCTTTCCTCTTGCTTCTCTAGGTAAAACTCTGGGTCATGGTGCTTTTGGCAAAGTGGTGGAAGCATCTGCTTTTGGCATAGATAAATCTTCAACCTGCAAAACAGTGGCTGTTAAAATGCTTAAAGGTACACTTCTCTCAGACTCCTCAACAGTTCCTTCTGAAACCCAAACCCAAAATGTTGCTGGAGAAAGTTTCAGAAACATTGCAGTTGAAAATGAAGTAAGGAAGGATGGCATTCCTTTTATTACTCTTCCCTCTCTCTTCCTTATGGTGACTCTGGAGTGGGATGGGCAATATGGCCTACGGCACTTTGGTGCCTATCGTTATGTCCTTGAGCATCCTGCCTGATCTGGCGGTATTGTTTTTCAGTAGCTTTCATTTTTTAATAATAACTTTTATGCATTCTGAGCTTGGTTGTTTTCTTGCAGACGTTTCATTACCCACACTAGTTAACATCATCAGTGCTAGTCAGCTAGTCAACCTTAGAACTGATGATGTTACCTAATTGGGTCATGAAACATCTGCAAGAAAACAACCAAACTCAGAGACCACCAAGGACCCCTCATTTCAACCCTGAGCTACAAATATTCTCCTTTACTGGAATTTTTATTGCAATATAAAAATACAAAGATAAAAAACTAAGCCAAACTAAGAAAAAAAAGTGCAGAGAGAAAAAAGGGGGAAAGGAAAAGACATATAAAGAAAAAAAGATATACGAAGAAATGACGTCCTCCTTCATCGAGACAAGTACAAAGCAATTTCAGTAGCTTATCACCTTCTCTCACATTTATGCCAAAAATATCTTCATCCCAGGTTTTCAGTTGCTTTCAGTGGGGGGGAAATGTAGGAAACTAACATCAGCCTTGCCACATTTTAAAAAGAATTTACAGCTGTGTGTTTGGAACCTACGCAAGACTTTCTCATAAATAAAAATGCTGGGTGGCTGAAGGGGTGACATGATAGCAGTGTTCCAATATTTGAAGGGCTTCCACAAAGACGAGAGGGTCAGCCTATTCTCCAAAGCACCAGAAGACAGGAGAAGAAACAATGGAGGGAAAGGAGAGAAGCAACCTAGAACTAAGAAGATATTTAGATATTTCCTAACAGTGAAGACAATTAACCAATGGAATTCCTTGCCTCCAGAAGTTGTGGATGCTCCATCACTGGAGGCTTTTAAGAAGAGACTGGACAGCTGTTTGTCTGGAATGGTTATAGGGTCTCCTACTTGAGTTGGACTAGAAGACCTCAAAGGTCCCAACTCTGTAATTCTGTTAAGTGTGATGCTTCATTTGAAGGAGCGTACACAGAAAAGAGGTAGGTCAGGAAGACATCATCCCAGGGAGATAGAAGAGATAGTTTGCTCTCAAGTTAAATATCCACCCTCTAACCTTCCTAGAAACAACCAAGGCTCCTCATCCTAATAACCATGCCAACAAAGCATCCTAAACATGGTCTCCATTTAAGAGCACCCACTGATGTAGTTTTTCCCTTCTATTGCCGCAACTTCTGGCTTTTTGCCTATTCCCAATCCATAATATGTGATGGCAGGTGACATGATGCCAGGTACCTTAACGGCATTCATGCAGACTTGGGTTCAAGATTGATTGTATTGCTCTCAGCCAGGTGCTGAAACTTCCAGAGCATCTGTATTGAAACTGATCCTGAGTCCATTTATGACTCTGAAACCTCTAGCTTTGAATTTCTGACATGATGAAAGAGCATTGCCATGGACCCTTGTCAGAGATGTTCTGTACAGGCCAGCCTCCAGAAGGGCAACATGAAGTGTTGTTGAGTTGGCCACCAGGGATGACTTATGGGTAGAGCACACGAGGACTTTCTCTGCCCAAAGCACATGAGTGTGGGCCTGAGCTAATGGACATGAGCAGGTTCTGCATGCACAAGATCCAAGTTTAGTTTCTGGCATGCCAGAGATTAGATCAATGCTTCTCAACCTTGGCAACTTGAAGACGTGTGGACTTCAACTCCCAGAATTGGCTGGCTGGGGAATTCTAGATGTTGAAGTCCACACATCTTCAAGCTGCCAAATTTGAGAAGCACTAGATTAGATGCTATAAATATGTTCAGCTAATCAGAATTATTCCCTCATTTCCAACATACTCCATTAACATACAGAGAGATTCAGCAAACCGAATGAAGCTGGAATATATATCCTCTTGTTTCTTAATGACTGAAAGGGGTTCAATGTTAGAGAGATTAACAAGTTAAATCAATTAATGGCAAATCATAGAATCATAGGGCTGGAAGAGATCTTGGAGGTCTTTTAGTCCAAATCCTGCCCAAGGCAAGAGACATTATAAAGAAATCTAGTTTAGCATGGAATCAGCCCATACAATGAGTGATAGATGATCGGTCAAAGGTATGTATCTTTTCTACTCATATGGATGAATTTCTAGTAATCTAAATACCTTAACATTTAAGTATTTTAAAAAATCAGAAAGGAATTGTGCTAAGGATGAGGGGCACAAACCTTGCCAATATAAATGAATTTATTTTCTTTCCAGTGACAAGGTTTGAGCCATCTGGCATCAACTAATGACATTTACCTACCAGTTCTCTCTACAGATACTTGATGAATAAATATACACCATTTAACATATTAATTGCTTGGAATAATAGGTTTTAAAATATATTGTGGATTTTTGTCTAACTAGATGAGGTATGAACCAATTTCTTTCGTCACTGCAAAATCTTATTGTTGGTTACATTTTGTTGTGAAGCCTCTTTTGCTTCACAACACAAAGCTTCTAGATTCTAGCACAACCTTTGGTCAGTCATCTGCTCATCCTTGTCCAATATCCAATAACTAAGAGGCTGCAACAAAGAAGAGGGAGTCAAGCTATTCTCCAAAGCACCAGAAGGGAGGACAAGAAGAAATGGATGGAAAATAATCAAGGAGAGAAGCAACCTAGAAATAAGGAGAAATTTCCTGACAGTCAGAATAATTAATCAGTGGAATGCCTTGCCTTCAGAAGTTGTGGAGGCTTTTAAGAGTCTGGATAGCCATTTGTCTGGAATGGCATACGGTTTCCTGACTGAGCAGAGTGTTGGACTAGAAGACCCCCAAAGTCTCTTTCAACTCTGTTACTCTGTTATCCTTTTATGTATGATCCAAATTACTCTAAACATCCAACTTTCTTTCCAAGAGCATCAGGAATAGCCACTATTTAGTACTATTTTCAAGGGTCCTTCCCACATTTTTCTCCATGCTTTGGAATCATCCCACATGGAAGTACACTCTGGGAAATATCATCCTACAACTTGCCAAATACATGAATTGTTTGAGAAATGTTTCCAAGGAAAATATAGTAGTACTCAACAGCCGTTGTCTCTAACTCTTTCCTGGAAGTCATTGGTATGAACAATCCTTATTGTGAGAAACTGAGCTGTTGTGGTATTATGTTGCCAGAATTATTAAGTGTTAATAATTTAAATCCAAGAATAGGTGTATAATTGGTGCACTGCTCAGCCTGAAATCAGCCTGCTTTTGGTCTAATTTCAAAGACCGTTTTCAAGTAAACAATTTTCTCTACAAGTGAAAAAAGGAACAATTTGTTCAAGCTTCCTGCATGGAGAGAAGGAGAAAGACAAGGAGAAACATCTAAAGAGAAAAAGAGATAAAGAGGTTGAGAGACAGAGCTAAAGAAATGTGCCAGAAACCAAGGAAGTAAAACAGAATAACAAAGTTGGAAAGGACCTTGGAAGTCTTTTAGTACAGGAGACCCTGTACCATTCCAGACAAATGGCTGTCCAGTTTCTTCTTTAAAGCCTCCAGTGATGGAGTACTTACAACTTCTGAAGGCAAGCCATTCCATAGGTTAAGTGTTCTCACTGTTAGGAAGTTTCTCTTAATTCTAAGTGGCTTCTCTCCTTGATTAGTCTCCATCTATTGTCTTGTGCTTTGTAGAATAGGTTGACCCCCCTTTTCTTTGTGTTAACTCCTTGGATATTGGAAAACTGCTATCATGTTACCCCTAGTCCTTCTTTTCACTAGACTAGACATACCCAATTCCTGCAATCACTCTTCATATGCTTCCATTTTGAAATGGGCTCCTTCCTTTGCTTAATTAAGTTCCACTATGATGGCCATATCTTGCTAGTAGAATACCCAACTTCAGTTCTTGAGTCTGTAGTTAGCCTTTCAAAGCCTTGGATGGAACCCCAAAGTTCTTCTGGATGGCAATACTGAACTGTAAACTTGAATGGAGAAGAAAGAAAATTAATTATGTCAATGGAATGCAATGAAGGAGATTTAATTCAAGAGTAAATGAAGAGAAGCCAAACTGTAGTGTAAAGCAGTATGGGACTGTATTAGCAATAATGAATAAAATTCAAGCAATGAATGAAGTTGGTGTCCCTTTCCTTTCGGCCAAGATTGAATTTTAATCATCCTGATCTTCAAGAGAGCCTCTAAAATCAAGTCTCTCCTTTGGTCTAAATGTTTTGGGTATCTCCATCCATCCAGATTATTTCCAATGGTATGTAGACCTCTAAAATGCATGTAGCCTTTTTAGTCACACTATATGCTGTTTTAGAACCTCTTTCCAGAGCACGATACCATAATCTGAAGGATGCCAATGAATGTAGACCTCTAGAGGACAAAATGTTTTTAGCTTTTAGAACTTCCATTGTTGACGAATGGTCAACATTCTACTGTGCTATCCTAGCAGGAAATTGGGAGCAGAAAAGGTTTTCTAAAACAGCTCAACGTCTCCTTGCAGATAAGAACCTTTGAGAAGATCAAGGCAGGAAATTGTGCCTTATCTGATGAGAAATAATACACAGAGACCCTAAAAGAGATCAGGGCGTACTTTGTTTTTTCCCATGGCGGTGTTTGCTTCCCTTTCAAACATAAACAGGATTCGACTCTTCCCGTTGCTGATATCCTGTGGTGTAAAGATGCTTGTGTCCTCTTTCTCAAGCAGAGTGTGCAACGACCAATGAGTGCAAGGCTCTGATGTCGGAACTGAAGATCCTGATCCACATTGGACATCATCTAAATGTGGTCAACCTACTGGGGGCTTGTACCAAGCCTGGAGGTGAGTGTTAGCTGATTCCTTGGTTCTGTAACTTGAGACAAAACCCCAAACTTTCATATTATTTTTTACTTATTTTTATTTCTATCCTGCCTTTATTATTTTTACAAATAACTCAAGGCAATGAACATATCCAAAGCACCTTCCTCCTACAGTTGTCCCCACAACTGAAAGGTGAGTTGGGCTGAGAATCAGAATCATAATAGAGCTGGAAGGGACCTTGGGGTCTTCTAGTCCAGCCCCCTGCTCAAGCAGGAGATCCTATACCATTTCAGACAAGTGGCTGTTCAGTCTCTTCTTAAAAACCTCCAATGATGAAGCACCTACAATATCTGAAGGCCAGCTGTTCCACTGGTTAATTGTCCTCACTGTTAGGAAGTTTCTCCTTTAATTCCAGGTTGCTTCTCTCCTTGATTACAGTAGTTTCCATCCATTGTTTCTTGTCCTGCCCTCTGGTGCTTTGGAAAATAAGTTGACCCACTCTTTTTTATGGCAGCCCCTCAAATATTGGAAGACTGCTATCCTGTCCCCCTAGTCCTTCTTTTCTCTAGACTGGCCAAACTCAAACCCTGCAACTGTTCTTCATCACCCAGCCAACTTCAGTGAGTAAGGTAGGACTTAGAGATCAGTCCACAAATCTGTACTGAAAGGAGGAGTCTCCCTATAGGTGATGAATTAAACCACATTAAGGTGGGTGTGGCCACCTCCAGCTACACCAGAAAGGTTTATTGGATGTAATACAGGCCAGGGAAGCAATTTACTGCCATCCAGTTGTTCTGGACTACACTCCCACAGCAAATTAAAATTTCCTAAGATATAGAAAGTACAAGCTGGCCTATCTATGCAAAAGTCAGAAGCCTGAATATTTTTTCTGATGGATCTTTCTTATAGCAATAGCACTTAGACTAATAATAATAATAACAACAACAGCAACAACTTTATTGTCATTTTACGTGTATACACAGTATACCTATACAACGAAATTCGCTAAACATTCAAAGACCAGGTCCAACACACATAATAATCCCCAAACACACTCCCACCCACCACAATTCTCCACCCTTAAACCACTCAAACATCCACACAGCAGATCAAGTAATGCTGTCCAACAGCTCACTGATGGTGGCCCTTTAGTTCATGGTTGAGTGCAATTATAGCTCTGGGATAAAAGCTATTCAGAAGACGTGTGGTCCGAGTTTTAATTGTTCTGTATCTTCTGCCAGAAGGCAACAGTCCAAAAAGATTGTAAGCAGGATGGGAAGAGTCTCTGAGAATGTTATGCAACTTCCTCAAACCGCTCCATAGTGCTTTACAGCACTCTCTGAGTTGTTTACAAATGTCAGCATCTTGCCCCCAACAATCTGGGTCCATATTTTATCGACCTTGAAAGGATGGAAGGCTGAGAAAACACTGAGCCAGTCAGGATTGAACTCCTGGCAGTGGGCAGAGTTTGCCTGAAATACTGCATTCTAACAACTGCACCACCATGGCTCGTATATATATATATATATATATCACAAATTCACAAAACCCTGTGTGAATGTATATACCTTGATATATATCTGGATTCACATAGGAATTTGCTCAGTTCGCACAGATTGGCTTCTGCATTTTCTGTACTGGAAAGCAAAACTGTATCTAGGATTAAAATAATTCGTTCAGGATCCCCTCAAAGAAGCTGAAGTTGAAAGATTTAGTAGAACTAAGTAACTGCACGTATTTTGAGGCAAGCCTATTTTCCCTACTGCACACACATAAACACACATACCAACCTTTCTGTCAGAGAAGCTCAAGCAGAACACAGCACCATAAAAATGCAGCCCCCGCTGTTTATAAAGCATTCATAAAGCATTTATGAGGCCCATTGTACCTGAATGAATGTATCTCACAATGCAGCCAAGACCCAGCTGAGCAAGTACTGCTGCAGAGAAAGAGGCATAGGACAATTGCATTCTATGCTGCAGATTCTTTTAATCTCAATTTCTTTAAATACATAGAAACTTTCACAAGCAGACTGAACTGGGATCCCCACAGTTAGACTAGAATGGAGGTGTGTAATAATAATATTTCTTTTTCTTCCCGATATGATTTTCCTGTTGAAAATGATAGAGTTAAGACAACTGGGGCAGAAATTAGCATTGTGGTGGTGGAAGTAAACAGGAGAATTGTCCTAAGTTGGAGGGTTGACTTGCTTTTCCAACAGTGTTTTTTTCTCAGGAGGGGAATTCCTCTAATTACTCTCTATGAAGAAAAGGAGTCATGGAATACAAGTATGCTGTATGCTTTGTCCTGTGCAAAGCTGGTAACTCTAGAAGAGAAGAAAGGCAGGGTATAGAACATAGAATCATAGGACTGGAAGGGACTTTGGAAATCTTGTAGCCCAACCCACTGCTCAAGCAGGAGACGCTATAACATTCCACACAAACAGCTGTCCAGTCTCTTCTTAAAGACCTCCAGTGATGGAGCACCCACAACTTCTGGTGGCAAGCTGTTCCACTGATTAATTGTTCTCACTGTCAGAAAATTTCTCCTTAGTTCTAGGTTGGATCTCTCTTTAATGATCTTCTACCCATTGCTTCTTATCCTGAGGTACTTTGGAGAATACGTCAATCCCGTCTTCTCTGTGACAGTACTGGAAAACATCATGTCAGCCCTAATCCTTCTCTTTCATCATATGGTTTAGCCTCTAGACCCCTGTTCATCTTTGTTGCTCTTCTCTGCACACCAAGATATGATAAGATATGGAACCAAGATACTTTATTTGAGAAGCCTCAGCTGAAACTTGGGGGGGGGGGTGTCCAAAATCTTGTTTTCTCCTTCTTCTTGCCATCACAAACAAGAATCCTTGGGACATTCCCAAAATCTCTGCAGGATATGTTTAATGAAAGTCATGATATTGGTCTCACTGGTGAGTTTCACTCAGAAGATTTAGAATGGAGGAAAATTACTTTAATGTCCATGCAAAACAATTAGAAAAACAGGGAAAGAAAGAAAGCAGTAGCTACCATGGATTTTGATTGGCCAAAATAGAAGAAGGTGAGCACCGAAGATTAGTATTAAATGCAGTTCTACTAAAATCACTACATTAGGAAACAATTGGCACTGAGTTTTACATACGTTACATTCAAAAAGCAAAATAGGTTAAATGCAAGGGAGGAAATAGAGTCAACCAAAGAAATAAGAATCAAAATATGAGGTAGTTAAGGTAAGCAGGGTTTTTTCTATGCCTTGGGCTGCACTTGGCTTATGCAATGCAAGATGCATTCTGCAATAGACAATAGGAAAGGAACATAAACTAGACTTGATGGTTATGTGGAAATGATTCTCCGAGCAAGCATTTAATCATCTTCCTTCCTATCACATTTTGAATTCCAATTTGGCCACAGACTTTGCAGGTTCAGGGTTCATGTGCAGCCTTAGGGCTCAGGCTGGACACCTCGGATGTCCATGATAATGGACAACTTGCTAATGGCAAAAAAAAAAATCACATGATTTAAAGAAGTTGAGTTTTTTTCTCCTCTAAGAAGAAAACCAAAAAGAAAATTTTGAGACATGTGGGCAAACAGGTGGGCTGTTAGCAATATTCCAATATTTGAGGGGCTGCCACAAAGAAAAGGGGGTCAACCTATTTTCCAAAGCACCAGAAGGCAGGACAAGAAGTAATGGCTGGAAACTAACCAAAGAGAGAAGCAACCTAGAACTAAGGAGATATTTCCTAATAGGGAGAATAATTAATCAGTGGAATGACTTGCCTTCAGTTCAGACGTTATGGGTATATCATCACTGGAGGGTTTTAAGAAGAGACCGGATAACCATTTGTCTCAAATTCTATAGGGTCTCCTGACTGAGCAGGGGGTTGGATTAGAAGACCTCCAAAGTCCCTTCCAACTTTATTATGATTGATCCATTCCCATACAACTACAGTGTGACTCCAGATCCTGCTTTAAAATATTGATTGGAAATGATAAAGATAAGATAGGAAAAAAAACAATTTGCTGGGATTTGGGCATTATACAAATTTAGTAAATAAATAGTTAACTCTGCAGTTGAACTTGAACATTTTGAAGAGATGGACATGACCATGTTACTTTGTTGGCAACCATATGGATAGGATTTGCCATCAACCTCTTTTGGACTTCCTAATCTAAGCTACATAGGACAGGAGGGTTTCCTGGCAGGATTTCCTGGCTGCTACCTGCTGTCATTTCTTTAAGTTTCATATAGTTAATGACAGCTATAATTTGAGGATTGAATTTGGTATAGAGCTTAAGGCATTGGGCTAGAAACCAGGGGACTACGTGTTTTTTCCTGTCTTAAGTACAAAGCCAGTTGGGTGACATTGCTCCAGTCACTTTCTCTCAACTCTAAGAAGGAGACAATAGCAAGCCACCTCTCAAAACATGGCAAGAAAACTTCAGGGTCTAGTCCAAGCAGTCACTAGGAATCAGGACTGACTTGAAAACACCAAAAAAGGACATTTAAGTCTTGTTGATAGCACAGAGATAGGAGGATGCTCAGCCCTGATGACCCCATTGTAGAAGGTCCTTTTACTTTTAGAATAGAGGTGACCCACCACTTTGCTTGCTTTCTGTAAAGAAAAGAAAACCCTTCCTCAAAAAGGGTTTTGGGGCAGATGGTAAACCTGAGTTGCCTTTGTAACTCTAGTTGCATTTGATTTGCTTTGATTTATTATGTAAACCACCCTGAGTCATGATGTTCCAAGGCAGTACAGAAATAAATAAATGAAAGAATGAATACATGTTAGCTTTGATCTTGGCATCACCAAGGGGGTTATTGGATCTCTGCTGACCACTGTTGAAAAAGCAAGTTCTTGTCAATATGAGAAGGAGGGGAGGGGAGGGGAGGGGAGGGGAGGGGAGAGGAGAAGAGAAGAGAAGAGAAGAGAAGAGAAGAGAAGAGAAGAGAAGAGAAGAGAAGAGAAGAGAAGAGAAGAGAAGAGGATTATATTTATATCTCAGTTGCTTCCCAAGAGCTCACAGCATGCTCCTTTCCCACCTCCATCCATTTTACCCTCACCATGTTCTTACATAATAAATTAAACTGTGAGAAGTGACTAGCTCAAAGTCAGATTGGGTTTTAACTAAATTGCCCAAGTCCAACATTCAGAGGGTTAAAAACATTTTTAACACTATGACAAGTCAAGAACAATTAAAGGACCAAAATGAAAACAAAAATAGATTATATTCATTTGATATCATTCTTTACATATTTAATGAATTGCTCCTTCCATCACAAATAAACAAACAACCTGACAACAACTGAAGGTTGGTGCTGGAGTCAAGGTGCTTGGGAGCAGATTTCATCTTCGGCAATGGCATCTGAGGGAGGAGGGTCAGCACCATCACACCTTCATCCTTGGAGCTTGGTTGTTTTCTTGCAGATGTTTCATTACCCTAACTAAGTAATATCATCAGTGCTAGTAAGGAATGGTACTTGCACTGATGATATTACCTAATTTGGGAAACGAAAAGTCCAGAAAAAAATAATTTTGCTCAGAAAGCACCAAAGCTCTTACAATTCTTCTCCTTCTCCTTCTCTTTTTCTCCTCCATTCTGCAAGCTCCACTCTCTTCTAGCACTGATGATGTTACCTAGCTTGGGTAATGAAAGCCCTGCAAGAAACAGTCAAACTCAGAGAGCACCAAAAACCCCTCATTTCAACCCTGAGCTATAAATATTCACTGTTGTGCCATTGGATCAATCCTTCTGAATGTGCGTTGTGATGTTGTAGGTGTGCCCCAAAGAAGCAGAGCTTGTTCTTTTTGACCATTTCATTGACCACCTCATTTCAAGAACCCATGATCCTTAACCTGTGCATCTTTCTACATAACATTCCATTGAATTGGTTCTTCAGATTTACTTCAGCATGGTTTGATGTAGGAAAGTCAGCAACCAAGTCTGTAATGGCTGAAGCTAAATAGCTCTCATATCTGGGCCAAGCTCTGACGTTAGTCTCTCGATTAATGGAAATGGGGGTGTCTTTGATGGCAACTAATGGTGCTAATTAATCAGATAACTGCTGTTCGTGGGGCAAGGAGGCATGTTCAGAAGGATGGAGAGACAAACTGTAAGACCTTTGATCGCTAACAGGGATAGCAGGGAGGGATGTAACATCTGCACAAACACCCATCAGCGAGTAAAAGCTAATGTCTGTCCCATTAAACAGAAAATATGGCCAGTAGCCAGTGTTCGTTTCTCACTTCCTGGCCCCAGTTTTCTGACCCTGGATTCATTCTTCTTTTATCCATTGCCCATTTTCTTCTGTGTTTGCAAGAGAGATGTTTACTTGCTTTTGCTTATTCGTACAATGTTCCCATGTGTTATCATTTCATAAACTTTGTTTTGATCCTGTCTGCAGGTCCTCTGATGGTCATTGTAGAATATTGCAAGTATGGAAATCTCTCTAATTACCTGCGGGGAAAACGAGGTGATTTCATTGTGTGCAAGGTAAGACATGTGCCCCAGTTTTTTGATCCTTTAAAAACTTCAGACAGAAAAAGGTTTCATTTCATTTCTGGTCTAAGTGGGGATTGGGTTTGAGTAAATTTATTTATTTGTAAAAGCTATTGGCCACCCATCTTACCTCAAGATAACTCTGGGCCAGGGGTGAAATCTAAAATTTTTTGCTACCGATTCTGTGGGTGTGGCTTAATTAGTGGGCGGAGTTTGGTGGTAAGGTGACTGGGTGGGCGTGGCCAAGTCAATGTTACTTCTTTGCTCTTTTTTAACCTACAAAACACAACACAACACAACTGGCTCACCCACAATGTAAAAGCGGCTGTGCTAGACCCAAAATGGCCCCTGCAACAAGCAGGAACCTCACACAGCCACAAAAAGCCCTCAAAACCAACTTTCACACTTTACACACACAAAATTCCACATACAGCTTTGTGAGATTTTGTGTGTTTGTGTAGTTAGAGTGAAACACTACAGAAACACACTAAATCTCAGAAAGCTGCACAAATATGATTTTATTTTAATTTATTTTTATATAAAAGCAGCTAAATTTAAAACTTCCTAAACTTTAAATGGCTAGGTCTAAAAAAAGAACAACTAAAAAACCTGCAATTAACTATTTTTTTTAAAGCTCCCAAAGGGGAAAAACACTTACCCGATAGAACAGGGGTCTCCAACCTTGGCAACTTTAAGACTTGTGGACTTCAACTCCCAGAATTCCTCAGCCAGCAAAGCTGGGAGTTGAAGTCCACAAGTCTTAAAGTTGCCAAGGTTGGAGACCCCTGTAGGCAGGAAGGCAGGCAGGCAAATAGAGCTGCTCACCGATGAGTTTGATTGCAGGCAGGGAGATTCAGTTGCTTGCTGATGCAATGGATTGCAGGTATTACAGCAAGCGAAGCAAGGCAGGTGTGCGAAGGTAAGCAAGCTGGAGGCTGGGGGGGGCAGAGGGATTTTTGCTAGCTAGGTAACCGCGGGCAACTCAGCTGGAATCGTCAGAGCCATTTAAAAGGGGAAAAAAGGCTCTGATGATCACGCGGCTCAGCTGGGCATGGGGGGCGGGGGCAGGGATTTTTGCTACTGGTTCTCCGAACTGCCCGTTGCCATCGCTACCTACTTGGCCGAGCCAGTCTGAACCGGGAGCATTTCACCCCTGCTTTGGGCGTCTTACAATCGTAAACGATAAAAACTACAGGTAGTCCTCAACTTACAACAATTCATTTAGTGACAGTTTGAAGTTACAGTGGCACTGAAAAAAGTGACTTATGACCATTTTTCACACTTATGACCATTGCAGCATCCCCATGGTCACATGATTTACATTCAGATGCTTGACAAGTGACTCACATTTATGATGGTTGCAGTGTCCCAGAGTCATGTGATCCCCTTTTGTGACCTTCTGACAAGCAAAGTCAATGGGGAAACTAGATTCACTTAACAACCTACTAATTTAAGAACTGTAGTAATTTAAGAACTGTAGTAATTCACTTAACAAATGTGATGAGAAAAGTGGTAAAATGGGGCATAACTCACTTAACCAATTTCTCACTTAACAACATAAATTTTGGGCTCAGTTGTGGTGTACATTGAGGACTGCCTATATATGAACTAAAACATAAATAAATTAGTGCAAAAGTTAAACCCTACAGCCCAATTAAAAGATGTGGAGGGCAGAAGCAGAATGAGGGGAGGTGGCATTTGATGTTAATCAATCAACATGTAGGAGATAAGCAGGCTGAGCCCGGGGGCGGGGTCAAATGCATCATCAGTCTTGAATCCCTTCTCGGCCACAAGAGATCTTAGTCCAGCTCACCTTGACTTCTTTTGACTCTCATCTACTGCCAATTTTCTTGGACCATTAGTAGTTCAGATTCTTGTAGAGAGCTTAAGCTTGCAATAAATGTTTATAGCCATTTGAACTTATCTCCTGATTTCCCTGGCACTTGACACAACCATCTCTATTGTGATGCTTCCCCATTGAGGCCCCAAGCTAACTGGCAGAGCCACAGGTCTTTAGGCTGTTATGCAAAGTTATGAGGGTCAGCGTCAACCTCACACTGGGGAGTGCGAGATGTTCTGTAGGGCAGGCACAAAGGGAGAGACACATCCATGAACACCAACTGACAGCCAGAAGACATGATGAAAATTCTTTAATTTCACAACGTATAAACAGATTTAATCATAGTTTCAGTTGGGAAAATGTGACCATCCTAGACCAGGCCAAGTCCAAAAATGCCAGGGAATTTCTGGAAGCCTGTCAACCAGCCCAAAAGAGAACAAAAAGACTCCAGCACCTCTCCACCAGTAATCAGTATTCAGATTAGCATAGATTAACTCTGTTAACTTCAGACCAACCATCCAGTAAGCAACACCCCAATCAAGAAACTGCCAAAGAGCCATCGGTAAAGGGCCCAACCGAAGAATCTCTGAGATCGCCCCAACCCACACAGACAGGCAAGAAACCAGAATATAAATGGACAGCAAACAGCATTCCTTACTAGCACTGATGATGTTACCTAGTTAAGGTAATGGAACGTCTGCAAGAAAACAAGAAAGCTCAGAGAGCATCAAAGGAGACAAGGCCCTTCTCCTGGAATCCGCCAGCTGGAATAATTGGGCTGATGGGTCCCAGAGCATGCGTCCTCTGCCAACACAGGTGAGGCAGGTTAATCAAGTAGCCTAGACCCATGCTAGGTTTAAAGGTGATCACCAGTATCTTGAATTGCACCCGGAAGCATACTGGCAACCAATGTATCTTGCAGAACAGTGGTGTTACAGGGGCCAAATTTAACCATGTATGTCATTTCTTAGACACTAGGAAGACTTTTACTCAAAATGGAAAATTAATCTTTTTGCACTCATGCCTAATTACGTTTTAGCTAACAAACAAAAACATTATCAACTAAAATGGATAATGTAGTTTGAAGATGGGGTAATGTGGTGCTAGTTTAATTTATGAGCAATAAGCAAACCACGATTCACTTAAATGGAGATAGCATGTTACGCAAAAACAGCCACTCTCTTTTGTAAAACTAAGTCTCCTGTTTAGCATGTTATTTGAACCTGGCCAAGGAGTAATAACTGGCTTGTTTAAGAGGTCTTTTTCTTCCCTAGCCACCAGAAAATTCAGACTGCTCAGAGAAAGGATTGAAGGACTCGATCAGTGACTTAACAGAGCTAATTAAGAGGCGTCTTGAAAGTGTGGCTAGCACGGGTAGCTCTGCTAGCTCTGGATTCATTGAAGACAAGAGTTACACAGATTCTGATTCAGAAGAAGAAGGTCAGTGAACATCTACCAGCTCATTGAACATAGAATAATAGAATTGGAAGAGAACTTGGAGGTCCAACCCCTTGCTGGAGCAGGAGACCCTATACCAGTGATGCCTAACCTTTTCCAGATCGAGTGCCCAAAGCACATACACGTGTGTGCAAATGCGCGTGCACCCGAACCCCCAAAATGCAATGCGTGTGTGGCCCCGTGCATGTGCACCTGCCCCCATGCCCTGTCCCCCACGCATGTGTGCATGACCCCCCTGCACGCACCCTGCCCCCTGTGCATGCTCACCCCACGCAATCACCCCACCCCATGCAACGCGCGGCAGAGACCCGAAGACCAGCTGGCTGGTGGGAGGCACCCCTGCATGCTCAGCAGAGCTGAATTGGGGCGACGGCTCGTATGCCATCAGAGAGGTGCTTTGGAAAATAGTTTGACCCCCTCATCTTTCTAGGAGTCCCTCAAATATTGGAAGATTGCTATTATGTCACTCCTAGTCCTTCTTTTCATTAGATTAGCCATATCCAATTCTTGTAACTGTTGTTCATATATTTTAGCCTCCAGCCCCCTAATCATCTTTGTTGCTCTTCTCTGCACTCTTTCCCATTTCCAGAAAGTTTGCCCACTTTCTGGTCTCTTTGGATTTCCAGTTTTGGAGATCTGTCCCCTTCTGGTCTACACCAGGATTACTCCATCTGCAAATGTGTGAGGAGTTTAGGGAAAATTAAAAACCTCCACTTCCTCTTAGCAATGCTCTTAGCAAAGATGAGTCATCTGATTATGTAGCTTTCAGTCTTGCTATATTAGCCTGTTTGTGGACACATACAGTCATAGGGCTGGAAGGAACCTCAGCACAGAACTCTGGCCATCTTACATAGGTGAGCAAAAATATCCCTTTGCACCTCTGGCTCAGATCATCCCTTGCTTTCTCCTAGACGCTGAAGATCTTTATAAGCGACCTCTGACTTTGGAGGACCTGATTTGCTACAGCTTCCAGGTAGCTAAAGGAATGGAGTTCCTGGCCTCAAGAAAAGTAAGTCTTGTTGCAAGAGGTATCAAAAAATATGGCTGGGTCCACATAACAAGTTAAATTAGTCTTTCCTAAACATCACAAAATTCCGGATGTATGGATCTCAATTCTCAGAATTTCAAGCAACAGGAATGTTGACTAAGAAATCTGGGACAGTGAAGTCTATACATCTTGAAAGATGCCAAGTTGAAAAACACTGTACCAGCCTAAACTAAAATGGGTTGGGACCTCATTTCAGTCATTACATATTCATTTATTGGGATATGACATATCAATCCAGCCAATCATCATCCAGAACTATTTTGGGCATGATCCTGATTTTCCTCTTGTTATTTCTAGTGCTTTATCATCATGAGTAATCTTTTTTTAATGCCATCCAACATTTCAAAAAAGCAGCCGTAGAACTGATGGAGTTCTATTCTTTAGATTCAGACAAGAACTAATAAGTGTTGGGGAAACATATTTGTATAACCATTAGCTGGATGGAATAAAATTCAGAAGTTGCGATAACAATTTAATTAGCAAAATGCAATCCTGTTTTATATGGAGATAGCAAAGGAACCCTTGAAAGTATTTCTTGCTTGGAAAGGTTTTTGAGCTTCATGGGGGTTCAGAAATCAAGCAAGTACTAAAAATTACACAAAAAATAACACACAAATGTAGATAGGCCTGATCCTAACAACTTGTTCCACAGTATCGAACCAACCCATTAAGAGTCAAGGTGTTCCACAACAATTAAACCTGGACTGTTTCATATATACAGTAGATGATATTCCACAAATCCATAGTCAAAATTTTCCTAATGGTTCTCCTTAAGTTCTCTAAGATGTCATAAGACACTGGAGAACTTCATACTGCAGAAACAAACAGGGACATCCAGGGAGATGGAGGCTGAAAGGTCAAGATGGTGTCCACAAGTGTGGGATCCCAGCATATGCCTTTTTATCTGTGGCACCTGTGAAAAATGAACAGGCTCCTATCTTCAGGTTTTTCAGACCACCATCCCACACAGAAAATCTCCTTGGTAATAGATGAAAGTTATTTTTTTCCTCCTGAGTTTCTTGTGTTTCTGTTTTTATTCCAGTGCATTCATAGAGATTTGGCAGCCAGGAACATTCTTCTTTCTCAAAACAACGTGGTGAAGATTTGTGATTTTGGATTGGCCAGAGATATATACAAAGATCCTGATTATGTGCGGAAAGGAGATGTAAGTATGGGGCTGGGTGCCATAAGACGCTTTTCCCAGTTGTGCCCTTTATGTGGTGGAATGTGGTCTGGGTTCCCAGGAGGGAGAGGCTGATTTCCATGGAGCAAAGAGACAGAGGGGCTTGGAAAATGTGATCGGCAGGAAGAGGGTCGAAATGGTTCCTCTCTAGCAGCCACAGAGTATATTTGTAGCTATGCAGATAATTGCTGATATCTAATCTCCTTTGACGGCATTAATCAGAAATGTTATTCATCCCTGCTCCCCATCTCCCCCACCTTTGTGATATTGAATAGGATACACATGCTTTGATCAATGTATTTAATATCCAGTTAAAATTGGTAACACAACCAGGTCTTCTTTCCTAACCGTGAGGATACCATCTAAAATGGCACAATGTGCATCCCAGCATTGCAACAAAAGGTCCATCTTTTTTTTTAACTTGCATCACAATGTCACAAGCAAGTACGGAAGGGGTTGAGTTTGCACTGTAACACACCACAATGGACTCTGGCCCAACCATCCATCTTGGATACACAGAGCAACTTTCTACTTCTTTCCTTTCCTAGGCCAGGCTGCCCCTGAAATGGATGGCTCCAGAAGCAATTTTTGACAAAATCTACACAACTCAGAGTGATGTCTGGTCCTTTGGTGTGCTGCTTTGGGAAATATTTTCCCTAGGTAAGATTGTTTTTCCTTCCTTGGATTTTAAGTAGAAGAGGTACTTGCACTTAACGTCATAAAAGGATATCAGAGTGGGACATTTGCTACTGGAAATTAACCAAACTAAACCACGAATGAAGGCAAATATGCGTGTCCCAGGATCCAATCTGGGTCGGTCACAGGTTTAGTCTTCTGAGCTTTCAGACTTGTGTGGAAGCCCATCCTCAGGGAACTTCTCTCTAGCAGAATACATGTGCTCTGAGCTATTCTAGGCATAGTATTTATGTGGTGCCTGGTTGTGTGTGGCTTTTTACTTGTTGATTGGGATGTTGGTGGCTGATTATTAAGTTGTTGGCTCTTGTTTCCTTGTGCTGTCAAATCCTTGGCTCATAGAATAGCCCAAAGCAGACATTCTGGTGAGAGAGAAGTTCCCTGGGGATGGGCTCCAGCAGGAGTCTGGAAGCTCGGAAGGCTAAACCTCTGGTCCCAGTGACCGGCCCAGATTGCCTCCTAAATCGCATTTATTTGAGGCGGTCCTTTTCTAGAAGAAAAGTCTCTTTCCCTTAAAAGAGCAACAAAATCTGTGTTGCAGCCAATCTGCTGTCAACAGCCTATTTCATTCATTCCTGATCTGGAGCGCTTGATGAGTGTGAACTGCTGTGGACATCCCACCCATTACAATTCCAACGTGGGATGCTGGACTAACAGCAGAGAAACCTAAATTGAGTCCAGCCTCACCTATGGAGCTGACCTGGGGTCAGGGGTAATCTTTTAACCAAACAATTGCTATTTATTTATCAAATGTATAAACCACTTCAGGCAAAAGGCCTTGATTACTGTACAGGGAACCATAGCAGCACAACCGATTCAAAACAGTGCAATCAAAGACAATTAAACTAAGACACAGCCTTGCAATAACTATTATTTCTGGCACCAAGAGTTTTGCAGCAATCAAATTTTAAGACTGTCTGGAACTGGTTGGTAAAAACCTCAAAGGCTACAAGGGTGGGAATGGCTATGGAGGTAAAAGGTGGATGTATTCCTGGAAAAAGGATATAACTCTAATACAGGTTGTCCCAAAGGTGCTTTTTCAAAAGGCAACTGGACTTTCTTTGTTTTTGCTTGAAGACGTTTAGCTTCTCATCCAAGAAGCTTCTTCAGTTCTGACTGAATTGTGGAGAATGGAAGGAGAAACTCTTCCATTTCCACCATTCAGTCAGAACTGAAGAAGCTTCTTGAATGAGAAGTGAAACATTTTCAAAGGAAAAAAGCCAAGGAAGTCCAGTTGCTCTTTGAAAAACCACCTTTGTCATTAACAGGTAGGACGTTAAGGTAGATAATCTTGTGTACTAAGCTTAGGTCGGAACGTAGACAGCATTGTTCAAGGTTATCCAGGCCTAAAATTTCAAGCCTGTTGGTATAAGGAATTTTATTGCGAGCAGAGGAGTTGAATACCCTTCTTGTAAAATACCTCTGGACTCTCTCTAATGTATTAATGTCTGAAATACAGTGTGGATTCCAGGCAGGTGAGCAGTATTCAAGGATAGGTCTGGCAAAGGTTTTGTATTCCCTAGTTAGAAGAATAGCATTACCAGAGAAAAAACTTTGTAAAATAAGGTTGACAACTCTTAATGCCTTTTTAGCAATGTTGTTTGTTACAGTGAACTCTGCGGCTTAGATCTTTTGAAATGAGTACTCTAGGTACTCATAGGTAACCATGACCTGGATGACTGAGAATCTCCATAGATATCTAATACAGGTAGTCCTTGATTTACAACTGTTTGCTTAACAACTCTTCAATGTTACAACCGATCTCCCTGGGAGTACTTACAACCCCATTCCAAAGTTCTGAGGGCCGCCCCTCCTCTCCACAGTTATGACCACATTTTGGGTGCTTAGCAACCAGCTTGCATATAGCAATAGTAATAGCATTGGGACTTATATACTGCTTCATAGAGCTTTACAGCCCTCTCTAAGCGGTTTACAGAGTCAGCCTCTTGACCCCAACAATCTGGGTTCTCATTTTGGAAGGATGGACGGCTGAGCCAACTTTGAGCCGGTCAGGATCGAACTCCTGGCAGTGGAAGGCAGAGTTAGTCTTCAATAGTGCATTCTAACCACTGAGCCACCACCACTCATTTACAGCCATTTGCTGTGTCCTGTGGTCACATGACTGCATTTTACAATTTTTTGCCAGAAACTAGGATTTAGTTCCAATTTCCTGTAAAGTCAATCCATAGAGAACAATTGGTTCACTTAATGACCATCACAAGAAAGGTGATAAATTCAGATAGGTTATTTGGTTGACCTGCTTGACAACTGTCATAACTTAAGACCATAATGGGCAGTCTCCATTACAGTCATAACTTGAGGACTGCCCACAAATAAATGAAAATTAGAACAGCAATTGTAGGGAATTCTGCTGCCCTGGGACTAAACCCAGTACTGACTTTTTTATCAACGTCTCCAAGAGACCTATTTCCTGTCAGCACCACACATAAGTTAGAAGTACACTATGTGAGAAAATGCAGCAGCCGCCCATCCTGTTGGCTGCATACTTTAGAAGGAGTTTCCTAAATCTACCTTTTAGCATGAGATGGAAAATCTAGTAACATCCTGAGCGCCTACCCCTGAGTTTTATGAACCAACATTCTGGCCAAGGTCAAGAGTTGGCTGGTTGGGCTCTCCGATGTTCACTCTTGATTCTTGGCTCAGGAATTCTGGGAGTTGAAGTCCACAGGCTGTAAAGGGGGCATAGTTGTCCATCCTCTCCTGATTCATGGCTTCCCATTGATCTCAGCCCCAAAGATTTTTCTCTTACAGAAAGACAGAGCGGAGCAGGAGAGAGAATTCTGCATTATTCTGCATTATGCTAATTTCTGTGGCGTCATCTCTCCTCCAACAATTCTTCCCAAAATGCTGACCCTCTGAGAAATGAAACACCAACAAGACCACATACTAGCTGATGCTCTCGTTATGGAAATATGGGAATTCAGGCCAAGCTCTGCACATTCTTTTGGAAGAATCAAGATCAAAGAAAGGGAGGGAGAAAACGTGCAAGCCATAGAACACTTGAAGTGGAGTTTTTTGTCACATTGGTGGGCAGTTCTAAGCAGCCAGACCCTCGTAAAAGGAGAACGTTTTCAGGATGATGTTTTTTTTTAAATGAAAACTATAACTAAAACTATGATGTTTTTTTTTAAAATGAAAACTATAACTGATAATTTCTTGGTCACACTAGTGCCTGGAGGTTTTCTTAAATCAGTCTTTACAATTGTAATTGTGGAACTACCTAATCTGAGCTGCAAATCTCCAGTGCTGACATGATAGAAGAGTTCCAATATTTGAGGGGCCGCTACAAAGAAGATAGAAATAGATATCCATTGCTTTCCATCACTCGACTCCAGCAAAAAACTAAATGTTCACACTCTATTTTCCAAAGCACCAGAAGGCAAGACAAGAGGCAACGGATGGAAACTAGTTAAGGAGAGAAGCTACCTAGAACTAAGGAGAAATTTCCTAACAGTGAGAACAATTAATCAGTGGAACAGGTTGCCTTCAGAAGCTGTGGGTGCTCCAACACTGGAAGCTTTTAAGAAGAGACTGGACAGCTACTTGTCTGGAATGGTATAGGGCTGTGATGGTGAACCTATGGCACACGTGCCAGAGGTGGCACACAGAGCTCTCTCTGTGGGTATGCACGCCACCTAGTCTTCAGGTTTTAGGTGCTCCAGCATGCATGTGGTTTGACATCACTGCCCTATACCATTCCAGACAAATGGCTGTCCAGTCTCTTCTTAAAACCCTCCAGTGATGAAGCACCCACAACTTCTGGAGGGAAGTCCTTCCACTGTTTAGTTGTTCTCATTGTCAGGAAGTTTCTCCTTGGTTGGTTCTCTCCTTGAATAATTTCCATCCATTGCTCCTTGTCCTGTTTTCAGGTGGTCACAGGCACCATCTTTTCCTTTCTGTCCCCTCCCTACAGACCATCCTTCTTTAGCATCTCCCAGAAGCAAGGTTGGGCAATTCAGCAGAACAATTAATTATATGTGAGTCCTGTTCACAACCATTTGCAAATATCAAGCAAGTCAGAGCTCTGGATTTAATCCTTCAACAGACTGGAAGCAACGAAGGCGGTCTATTCCAATTCCCCATCAAATGTATTCTCACAGACTGGAGGTGATAATCATCTGGAAGGGAGTTTGATACACAAGTTTGAGCAGATCGGGGAAGGAAAGTAATAAATAAATATGAAGCTGGGCTTCCTGACTCCCTGCGGGTCACAGTCTAAAAATAGGGAAAAAACACAGGAAGGAAGGGGAAGGTGGTGGCAGAATAAACAACAGGAAAAGGACATGTGACGATGGTGTGGGTTTCAAAACCCGTCGCTACCGGTTCGCTCATGGGCATGTGCACACATGCAGAAGGGCAGGTGGGCAGAGCCTCCCACCGCCGCCACTACCGGTTCACCCAATCTGGGCCAAGCCAGTAGCAACCCACCACTGTGGTAACCCAAGTTTCAGCTTTGTAGGTGACTTTGAATGGTCACTAAATGAATGTACAGGTAGTCCTCATCTTACAACCACAACTGAATCCAAAATTACCATTACTAAGCAAGACAGTTAAGTGAGTTTTGCCCATTTCTCAACCTATCTTGCCACAGTTGTTAAGAGAATTGATGCAGTTATTAAGTTAGTAACATGGTTATTAAGTGAATCAGGCTTCCCCATTGACTTTCCCTGTCAGAAGGTCACAAAAGGGGTCACATGATCCTGGGACACTGTAATTGTCATAAATACATGCTAGTTGCCAAGAATTTTGATCATATGACCATGGGAATGGCCATAAATGTGAAAAACAGTCATAATTACTTTATTCAGTGCCATTGTAACTTTGAATGGTCATGAAACAAATGGTCATAAGGCAAGGACTACTTATATAACCATTGCTCTTTTATTGATATACCTCAACCCTGTTGTATGAATCCAAACCTTCCGCCCTCCTTGATTGCCTATGGTGTCTCTACAACCCATTTGCTCACTTTATATACAGTATTACATAATATGCAGGGGTGAAATCCAGCAGGTTCGGACAGGTTCTAGAGAACCGGTAGTGGAAATTTTGAGCAGTTCGGAGAACTGGCAAATACCACGTCTGGCTGGCCCCAGAATGGGAATGGAGATTTTGCAATATCCTTCCCCCAGGAGTGGGGAGGGAATGGGGATTTTGCAGTATCCTTCCCCTGCCATGCCCGCCAAGCCACGCCCGCCAAGCCACACCCATAGAACCAATAGTAAAAAAAAATTGGATTTCACCACTGATAATATGTGAATATAGTTTGTATTGCTTTGGTTTCGCCTGTGTGTAGTCCCATTCAACTGTGGATTTTTGAAGAAACCAGGGTTAAACAAACTATAGCTTACTGTGGATCCGCTCACTTTTTTCAAGGCTGAATTGATTTATGAACTACATTTAAAATTCAATTTGGGTATTCCTCAGTATGGGCACCTCATTCCTAACTAACTGACAAGATTGAAGGTGGGAAGTCATGTTAACCTGTATGGGACAGAAAATTAGGAAGATTTGTTAACCAGAAAGGGTGCAACTAGATTCTTCCTCCTTAATCTTCTTCTAGATCAATGTTTCTCAATCTTGGCAACTTGAAGATGTGTGAACTTTAACTCCCAGAATTCCCAGCCAGCATGGGGAATTCTGGGAGTTAAAGTCCACACATCTTCAAGTTGTCAAGATTGAGAAACTCTGTTCTGGGTTTCAGCTTCAGTTTCAGAAAATGATGAGGCCTGAGGACTGTGTACTAACCTGAGCAGAAAAAGGAAAAAGAATGGAACAGAAAAGAATAACAGAGTTGGAAGGGACCTTGGAGCAGAGGTGGGTTTCAGCAGGTTCTGACCAGTTCTGGAGAACCAGTAGCGGAAAATTTGAGTAGTTTGGAGAACCAGTAAATACCACTTCTGACTGGCCCCGCCCCATCTGTTCTCTGCTTTCCGAGTCTCAGCCGATCAGGGAGAAATGGGGATTTTGCAGTAACCTTCCCCTGGATTGGGGAGGGAATGGAGATTTTACAGTATCCTTCCCCTGCCACACCCACCAAGCCAGGCCCACCAAGCCACACCCACAGAACCGGTAGTAAAAAAATTTGAAACCCACCACTGCCTTGGAGGTTTTATAGTTCAACAATTCCATGCTCTAGCACCGTGATGGCGAACCTATGGCACAGGTGCCACAGGTGGCACGCGGAGCCATATTGGTGGGCACGCGAGTGTCGCCCTAACTCAGCTCCAGCGTGCATGCGTGCACCGGCCAACTGATTTTCAGGCCTTCCAGTCCCACCAGAAGTCGGGAAACTGGCTGTTTCCAGCCTCTGGAAGGCCTCTGGAAGAATGGGGGAGGCTGTTTTTTCCTTCCCCAGGCTCCTAGAAAGCCTCTGGAGCCTGGGGAGGGGGGAAAACGGGCCTACGGGGCCCACCGTGCCATCGTGTGTCAAAAGCAGGGGGAAGTGGTGGGGGGGTCACGTGCCCATGGGTGGGAGGGCAGGGCACATTGAATTACGGATGTGGGCACACGCACACACAACCCCCCGCTGCTCCCCCGCTTTTGGCACACGACAGCAAAAAGGTTAGCCATCACTGCTCTAGCAGGAGACCCTCTACCATTTCAGACAAATGTCTGTCAAGTCTCTTATTAAAAACCTCTAGTGATGGAGCACCCACAACAATTAACACTAGTTAATTGTTCTCACTGTCAGGAAATTTCTCCTTAGTTCTAAGTTGCTTCTCTCCTTTATTAGTTTCCATCCATTGCTTCTTGTCCTGCCTTCAGGTGCTTTGGAAAATATAGTGTGAGGGTTTAGTTTTTTGCTGGAGAGAAAAATGGGGCCAGGATGGCCACAAAGTCGAGTGATGGAAAGCAATGGATGTCTATTTCTATCTATTTTCTCCAAAAACACCCAAACAAGCATTTTTTCTGCCTGTAATGTGGTCAAACCAGCAGCAAATTTTCCTAGTCCATCTTGGTTCTTTCCTGCCTGCCTGCCTCTCGCCATTAATTTTGCATCCAACTTGAGTAAAGAGCCCTGGGGTGAATTTGATGATTTGTCCTCATTAGAGTGATTGGTTGCCTTCTGTTGATCCTGATGCCGTGCAAGTAGGAATGCGGAAGTGCAGGGGGGAGAAATGGCAGAGAGCCCCACAAGGCTAAAATGTAAAATGGAAAGGAAGGAAAAGCATCTCATGAAACAGCCCAGCTCTGCTTGATGGAAGAAAGGTGCAGAAGGAACATCAGCAAATATTAGCTGGAAAAATGTTGCTCTTACAAAGCAATTGTAGGAGACAACTGGGGGAGGATCAAATGGTCAACCAATGGGATCAAATGATCAAATGATCAAAAAGAGGAATGCCTTGTCTTCTGAGGTTGTGGGTGCCCCATCAATGTGACCTTTCAAGAAGAGATTGGACAGCCACTTGTCTGAAATGGTATAGATTTCTCTTCTCTTCTCTTCTCTTCTCTTCTCTTCTCTTCTCTTCTCTT
>WNWU01000035.1:10256059-10330988 GCA_012654045.1 Ptyas mucosa
TATCTATCTATCTATCTATCTATCTATCTATCTATCTATCTATCTATCTATCTATCTATCTCCTGCCATTATTATTTTGACAAATAACTCAAGGTGGCAAACATATAGAACACATCTTCCTCCTCTTATTTTCCCTACAACAACCCTGTGGAGTGGGGTGAGCTGAGGGAGAGAGAGACTGGCCCAAAGTCATCCAACCAGCTTTCATGCCTAAAGTGTGGGGCTAGAACTCATTGTCACCTGGTGATTGGCCCAAGGTCAGCCAGCCCACTTTCATGGCTAAGGCAGGACTTGAACTCACTATCTCTTGTTTTCTAGTCTGGTGCCTTACCACTAAAGTACACCGGCTCTCCTCTTGTACAAACTGTAATTTTTGCAAGTCAGGTAACCTAGTTCATGTTTCCCAGGATAATTGCATCACTCATTTTTTAAAACTTTTGCACTTTTCCCAAAAAAAGTAGAAGTATAAAATGCATACATATAGTCCTTGACTTATGACCAGTCACTCATTCTGATGGCCACACACATCCCACAGTCATGTGACTGCATTTTGGGTGCTCGGCAAGTGGATTGCATTTTATGGCCATTTGCGGCATCCCACGTGAGCATGTTTTATGGTGGTTTTGCAGAAAACAGGCATTTCTTTCCATTTATTTCAGAAAAACAAGCCCATAGCAAACCATTGATTAACATTTTGCAGCCGTGGCATTTACTTAACAACCACCACAAAAAAGGTTGTAAAATTGGATCAGTCACATAGGGTGATCCAATCTACAACAGTCATGACTTACAACCATAATGGGCAGGCTCCATTACGGTCATAAGTCAAGGCCTACTGGTACTAAAATGTGCATATTATTATCAAAGAGCCTTGGTAGTACAGTGGTCTAAAGCACCCTGTTATTAACATCAGCTGCCTGCAATTATTGCAGGTTCGAATCCCACCAGGCTCAAGGTTGACTCAGCCTTCCATCCTTTCTAAGGTAGGTAAATTGAGGACCCAGTTTGTGGGGGCAATAAGCTGACTTTGTATAAATATACAAAAGTATGAAGGCTATTGCTTAGCACATTGTAAGCCGCCCTGAGTCTCCGGAGAAGGGCGGCATATAAATCAAATTAAAACAAATTTTTTAAAAAATGCCTACAATATGCCTATTGGTGCTGCATTTTTCATTTTTTAATGAAATATTTGCCAAAGGACACAGAAACATCTGATGAAAATTGAGCAAAAGCTGGGCTGAGACGTGTCAGCACCATTAATTTATAAATGGTAAAAACTCTGGGCAATGAAACTAACCACAGGATTCCGATGGAAATTTTCCCAACCGGCATTCAAACTGAGATCTGGATGATATTCTTTGCTTTTTCTTTCTGCCTTCTACTTTTCAAGGAAGTCAAGCTGAATTAAAATTTGTTCAGCTCCGTCAAAGTGTGTGTTTTTTTCTCCTTGACATTTGTATTAGGCTAATATATCAATATGCTTTCCGGTTTTCTTGTCATCTTTGTTCAGCATCATAACAGCAGGAATCCCTCTTCTGCGAGACTTCAAATAACAAGGTGCTGACAACCGACACCGAGTTTATCCTGCTACAGCTTTTCTGTCTGGACCATTTTTCAGAACTTCTTATTGACTCATAGTTATTGATTTGGCATTTCACAAGTTTCTGGGACAATCCATGCTGGAGTGTTGCTTCTGAGCATGTCCTCTCAAAGGCTATGGAAGAAGATGGCAATTTTGCTTACTTGTTGCAAACAAATAGCTGCGTTGGGTTCTTGTGAACGTGTCATCAACTTGTACGTATGAGACTCTAGAGCCCACATCAATTTCCCAAAATCTTGAGGTTAAATTCAGAAAGTCCTCAAAGATAACAAGTAGTCAATTTAATGAGACCAAAGAGGAGCAGGGTGCCTCTTGCGGCTAGGATGCTGGTTTAGAGGTTCGAGACCCAAGTGCTGCCATGGGGCAGGGTCCTTTGCTCCTGCCAGGGACATGAAAGAAGCCCCCAACTGGGCATCCCCCAGGCAACACTGATGTCACCAGCTGATCCTTTCAACCCGGAAGCACCTCAGTGCTTTTGACACGAGTGCAAAGAAATGAGACCAAAAGAATAGACCTTCTCCAGAGTAAATTTAGTAACTATATTTAGATATAAATGAAATTTAGTTTTCTAAAGCCACCCAATTTTGGAGTATACAGCCCCTGTCTTTTCACTCAAATGCTAAGTGTATCCCATCACTTGCAAAAGCAATACATGCTTCTGATCTATGGGGGAACCAATCTCTCCCTCCATCTGGGGCATAAAGTCAATGATGGTGAAGGCCATCTTGACTTTTTTAGTTGCTCCCTTCTGCAGTTGTTCCTGACTTCACAGCAGAAGGCTTTCAGGAAATACCCTAATCTTCTCCAGAGCAAACATTTCATTCTGTCTGATAGAAATGTAGCTAAAGAAAGCCTGTTCTGAGATTCTCTTTTTTCTACAACTAATGAAACCCAAAATAGGATGTGCAATAAGTTGTTCCAGCCAAATTCTAAGCATTAGCATTTTTAATTCTTCCTAAAGAGCTTGCCACCATGCCACTGATGAGGAGAGGGATCTCAAACTTCTAACAGGAATCAGTGCATGATCAAGGAAGCAAAATTCGCTCCATGGACTGCATTGCATACACAGATATATATGGTACACACACTCCTTTTCCTTAGGGTTATAGAACCCCTGGAAGAGACACAATAAAACTATATTTTTGAATGGACCTCATTGCTGCATATTTATCCATACAGGGGCTTCTCCATATCCAGGGGTCCAGATTGATGAGGACTTTTGTCGACGTCTCAAAGAAGGAACACGGATGAGGTCTCCAGAGTACTCTACTCCAGAAATGTAAGCTTCCCCATCCATTTCTAGATGTCTTTATATTGTAGCAAGAGCCTTGTTCTGTTCCCTCATAATTCCCCCAAGTCCAGAACAAGTGTGCCTTTACTTCTTCAACAGCCTTTATTTCTTCTGAGGTCAGTCTGATACCTTGCTGTACTTTTCTGTCACTTCTTACTCTGTTTCAAGATAAATATGCTGTGTTCATCAAGCAACTCCAAATTCCATAGTTAGGAACTAAGTGCCCATTCTTTACACCCAATTTCATTCTCCCTAATCTAGCTCTCCACCAGCATTATTCTAGAAAGCTTTTGGATTTTTTCTTTTAAATAATCCCCTGGAAATATTTGGATATACTGGATACAAATTTAATTCAATATTTAATAATAGGCTGCCCAGAATTGTTGGGGGGAGGTTATGATGGCTCAGCGGTTAAGATGCTGGATTTATTGGCTGGAAAGCTGGCAGGGACTCGAGTTTTGGGGGAATTGGGTTGCTGATAAATTTAATTAACAATAACAATGTATTCCTTTTTAAAGGCAGTGGACCTTCCCAGTGCACACCTGAACTACAGAACTGCCTGCCTAAGTTAATGCATAAAGCCGTATTGTTAAGAAGGACCTTTGTACCACACCAAATGGACATTTTGACTGAAATGTTATCTGCTGCCTCTCCTTCATCTTAAAAAAATTAATTCTGATGGCCCAACAGGGCACAGGATTACCTAGTGGAAGAATGAATCGATAGCTCTTTGTCAGTTTTAAAATTCAATCACCATGTTTTTAATCCCCTGTAGCTACCAGACCATGCTGGACTGCTGGCACAGCATCCCAACAGAGAGGCCCACTTTCACCAACCTTGTGGAACGTTTAGGGGATCTGCTCCAAGCAAATGTACAGCAGGTAAAATACAGGAGAATTGCCCCATTTGAATGGGAAACGTTTCAACTAAATGCAAGCAAAATTTATTCCGGAAAGTTAGACTTTAAAAGGACAAGTTTTATACTTGTGTAAATAAGGAGGGCCATATGTGGTTTCTTAAGAGTGTTGCGAACAACTAAAGAAATGCTGGTATATAAATAATATGAAAGAAACAGCAAAGAATAATTAGTTTGTGACCTAATGTTCTGGATTTCTTCTCAATGGGCTAACAGAGGGATTATGTACATGCTAGGATGGGCTTCAGTGTCTCCAGTTGAACATGATGCTCTTCTAACTTCTTCAGTCTGATCTCAAGATCATTGAACAGTTGAGGGAACTAGGTATGTCTAGCCTATTGAAGAGAAGGATTAGGGAGGACATGATAACTGTCTTCCGGTATTTAAGAGGCTGTCACAGAGGGAAGGTGATTGATTTATTCTCCAAAGCAGCTAAGGGCAGGCAAGAAACAATGGGTGGACGCTTCTTAAGAAGAGATTCAACTTAGAAGTATGGAGAAAAGTTGTAACAGTAAGGATCATTAATCAATGAAACAGTTTGTCTCCCGGAGTTGTGGGTGCTTCATCACTGGAGGTTTTCAAGAATAGACTGGACAACAATTTGTTTGGGATGGCAGAAGGTCTCCTGCCTTGAGCAGAGGGTTGGACTAGAAGACCTCCAAGGTACCTTCCAGTCTTACGATTCTATGTTCTATGCTCACTGGTCTAAGCTTTATTTCTCCACATTCAACTCCTTGGAAGATTAACAGATTTTGGTACACAGATAAGTGTTGAGCAAAGGAACCACAAGGGAAAGGAAGCAAAGAAATTTAGTAGCTTAGGCAGTGTACAGAAGCTGTGGCCCTTGAGACGTTCTTGGATTATAACTCCCATCACCTCTAGTTGTGGATGATGAGAGCTGAAATCTAGAACATCTGGATTAAGGCTCCAAATATGAAATCTCAGCTAATTTGGGTAAGGCTTCAGGCGAGTAAGCAGGAAATTGTGAGTTCTAGTCTTGCCTTAGGCACAAAGCCAGCTAGGTGACATTGGGCCAATGGGCCAGTTGGAACCTTTCTTTTTTTTTTTTTATGTTATAAAAGTTTTTATTGGTTAAAAAATAAACAATATTATCGCTTACAATATGTAGAATTTTCATTATCCTTTTACAAAGATAATATATAATTACTTTTTTTCACATACAGCAGATCTTCCCTTGTTAAAATTACAAATTTAGCAACCGGATTTATATAAAAATATCAATTCAATATCCAGAGTAATATTAAAGTTTACAAAAATAAGAGATATCATAAAAGGCACAAAATAATATATTCCTCTCACTTCATCATTTCTTAGTTCTAGATCTCAAGGTTCTGGCCTTAGCACCCCCTTTCTCCTGGACCACCACGGCCTTGCCCGCCCCTGCTCCTTGATCATCTAGTACCTCCCCTTCCTCGGTTCCTGTATCTTCACCCTCTAGGAGGGTCTTATGTTGCTCCAGATAGGCCTGAGCCTCCATCACACTATTAATTTTCTTCCTACTGCCCTCCCAGAAAATCATCAAACCTTCCGGCATCAACCACCTGAAGCCTATTCCCTTAAGGTACAATTTACTTGATAAAAAATAATAATTTCTTCTTAATTCTCGTACCTGTCTAGGGATCTGCCTCAAAATGGTGACCTCCTTGCCCCTGTATATCAGCGCCCCCGATCTTTGAGTTCTCAGTATTTCATCTCTCGTTTCCCTTCTCACAAATTTAATGTGGACCTCTCTTGGGACACTATGTAAAATTGCATATTGTGAATTTACTCTATAAACTAGATCCATGTCCCATCTCATAAAATCCTGAACCTTTCTTGATAACCTTAGAAATACTCAGAGAGAAGTGTATGTTGGACAAAATGTCATTGCTGGTGCATTGCCAAAATATTACAGCTGGGTCCCAGAAAATGAAAAATGTAATCTCCTGAAACCTTCAGGTAAAGTGATCTCCTAAGAGAATTAGAGGAATGTGACAGTTAATGATTTCTAAAGTAAATAAGAAAAATAAGCCTTAGCTTCTGTTTTGTTTTCTCAAGGATGGGAAAGACTATATCCCGCTGAACATCACTTTGTGTCCTGATGGAGAGTCCAACCCCAAGATCTGCATCTTGGAAGAGAACGTGAGCAACTTCATTCACCGCTGGAGTGCTATAGAAGCAAGGTAAGGAAGCAACTTCAAACAACGAAAACCCTTTTTCCAACCGGAAAGGACCATCTGATTGATTAATTACAATGCTTAACACATTGTAAGCCGCCCTGAGTCTCCGGAGAAGGGCGGCATATAAATCGAACCCATAAATAAATAAATCTGTTCTTTCTTTGTTTCCTCTTTTTCTCGTGTTTTGAAAGAGTCTGTTATTGTTCCTTGACTGGCGCTAATAGATGTGAAAGCCCAGATTTGTAGACTATGAAAATATGTCTACTAAAAAGTCTAGGATAGCCTGTAAAATCTCAGAATTGTCCCTATGTTGCCTTGTTCAATCAATACTGAGGCACAGCCATTGATCTCATTGTAACAAGGGATCAGAAGAGCCCTAAAAGTCCTGGATGTGATAGAAGTAGCAATACATTTCTTTTTTGCAGCATCTCCAAAGGAATTAATGGAAATCAATGTTTTCTATAGTGCAAAGTAAGTACCTGGAAGGAAAGGTGGATAGCAGTGGAAACTAAATTGTCCCTCCACTGTATTTTTGAAGCTTCTCCAACAGTCTGACCTCTTAGTGTCTGTTTCCTTTATTCCTAAGAACATACCAGGCAGCTTAAATATGATCCAGCAGTGTGCTACAGCTGCCGAAAGAGCCAATATAGTCTTAGGCTGGATCAACAAAGGGACAGTAAGAAAATCATGAGAAGTATTAGTACCGCTTTTTATACTGCATTGGAATACTGTGTCCCGTTTTGTTCACCAGGATACAAAAATGGTATTGAGCCTTTAGTCTAGAAAGAGCATAGAGAAGATCAAGAACGATGATTAGGGGACTGATCAAAATGCTTGTTTCTACTATCTTGCTTTCACATGCACAGACAGAAAAGTTAATCCTTGCATCAACTACCCCCATGTGTGGGCAACCCAAAATCTTACCTCCTCTTTATTTTCAGCATTAACTCCAAGAACCGGCCACTCAGTGTCAAGACCTTTGATGAGGTGCCTGTAGAGAAGGAGAAGATGATACATGAGGTGAGCTTGAACCAAACAGGTGTTTTTCACTGCCCACCTGGAAGTGGTTACTGTTAAGGGGGAAATCTGCAAACAGGGAACAGCTAGGAGCCCCATCCCTGAATATAAATAACTAGCTGAAAAGCAACAAATAATTGAAGTTTTCCAATGATACAAAATACCAATAGGTGCATAATGTACCCAGTAGTTTGTATTATCATTTATGGGCTTATCCTGCCATAATGAGCCATGGTGGTGCATTGATTAGAATGCATTGTTGCAGGCTTGCTCTGTCCACTGCCAAGAGCTCAATCCTCACCAGTTCAAGGTTGAGTCAGCCTTCCATCCTTCAGAGGTCGGTAAAATGAGGCCTCAGATTGTTGGGGGCAAGATGCTGACTCTGTAAACTGCTTAGAGAGGGCTGTAAAGCAGTATATAAGTCTAAGTGCTATTGCAATAAGATTTAATAGGATGGTAAATTTGCCAGCCAAGTAAACAAAGCTGGGGAGATGGAAAAGGAGAAGAAAACATCGGCCACTATTATCCAGGGGAAACACAGAATATGGTAGTGCAAAATAAAAACTTGCTATATCATCTATTCAGTGTAAAGGCAGGTTTCCAAAAAATTAAAGTTGTGTGATTGTAAATACAATTAAAAGGCAGAGAAAAGCCAGTGAAAAACCTGGGAAGGGGAAGAAGTCTTTTTCTGGAGCTAAATGATCCTTGCATGGGGGCTAGTCCAGCCTTTGGCTTTGAATGAGAAGCCTTCATCAGGACATCCTGAGCCCCTTCTTCCTCCTCTTCTGCAGGACGGTGAATCAGACAGTGGGATGGTGTTAACCCTGGATGAAATCAAGAGCCGGAAGAGGCTGGAGATCCGATCCTGGCCTTATGGAATCATGGCTCTTGCGTAAGTATTAAAGGTACTATAATTACCTATAAAGGTAATTATAGGTAGTCCTTGACTTACAACCACAACTGAGGCTGAGCTCATAATTTATGTTGTTAAGTGAGATTTGTTGAGTGGATTTTGCTTTATTTTACGACCTGTCTTGCCACAGTTGTTAAGTGAATCATTGCAGTTGTTAAGTTAGTAACACGGTTGTGAAGTGAAACTGGCTTCCCCATTGATTTTGCTTGTCAAAAGATCTCAAAAGCTGATCCCATGACCCCAGAACACTGCAACCGTCATAAATATGAGTGAGTTGCCAAGCATCAGAATTTTGATCACATGATCATGGGAATGCTGCAATGGTCACAAGTGTGAAAAACGGTCATAAGTCATTTTTTCTATGCCATTATAACTTTGAACATTCACTAAACAAACTGTTGTAAATCGAGGACTACCTGTATTGGAATAGGGTCTCCTGCTTAAGCAGGATGTTGGACTAGAAGACCTCCAAGGTCCCTTCCAACCCTGTTATTCTATGTTTTACGTTCTAAGTAAAACTGCCTTTTGCAATTGACTGATGGCGATTATCTTAGCCCTGCAGCTTTATTAACAATCTGAGCACTGTCAAATGTTTGACTCTTTGCTACAGATGATAAAACTGGAGTATTTACTCTCACGGCTGCTAAGCAAATGTAGCATATTGTCATAATACATCACTATTTCTATTACGTAAATATTATTTTACATTTTATATATATCATTCAAAAATATATAATTACAGTACGTTGTTTCTCAAACTTGCCAATATAAGTTGTGTGGCTTGCACCTCCCATAATTCCCCAGCCAGAATTCTGGGAGTTTAAGGTCACACATCTTACAACTGCCAGGTTTGAGAAACATTACATTAAACAATGGTATGTATATATTAAAACTGCTAAATCAAAAAATTCAGTACCAATTAAAAACAGTCAGATACCAATCAAACAATTAAAACAATTGAAGCTGTTAACAGAATGGGGAAATTTATGGACATCTATACATCACAGGACTACCCTTCTCAGCACACCCAAAGGCAAGGACAGATACCATTCAGAGGACTACATCTCTGAATTAAAACGTAGCTAAAAGAGCACCAAAATGCATTTGAAGGCCTTCTTCAAATGAAGGCCCCCAAGGATTTCAGCTTATTGTCTCAGTAGGAACTCTTCTAAAGATCAGGAGCAATTAGGGACAAGGACCAATTGATACAGCTGCCAGGAAACAAATTGCAGACCAGTAACCCTAATGAACGGTAAGGATCATGCAGAAGTTGATAAAGGATCTGGAGGCTCAGCCATATGATGAATGACTGGGGGAACTACCGGTAGGTATGTGTAGTCTAATAAAGAAAAGGACTAGGAGTGATATGATAGCACCTTCCAGTACCTGAGGGGTTGCCACCAAAAAGAGGGGGTCAATTTATTCTCCAAAACACCTGAGGGTAGCACAAGAAGCAATGGGTTCCAGAATAACAGAGTTGAAATGGACCTTGGAAATCTTCTAGTCCAACCCACTGCTCAAGCAGGAGACCCTATACCATTTCAGACAAATGGTTGTCCAGTCTCTTCTTAAAAACCTCCCGTGATGAAGCACCTACAACTTCTGGAGGCAAGTGGTTCCACTGATTATGGTAATTGTTCTCTCTGTTGGGAAATTTCTCCTTAGTTCTAGGTTGCTTCTCTTGATTAGTTTCCATCCATTGTTTCTTGTCTTGCCTTCTCGTGCTTTGGAAAACAGGTTGATCCCCTCTTCTTTGTGGCAGCCCTTCAAATACTGGAATACTGTTATCAAATCAACCCTAGTTCTTTTTTTTTTCAGTAGACTAGATGTACCCAATTCCTGCAACCGTTCATCATATATTTTAGTCTCCAGTTCACAAATCATCTTTGTTGCTCTTCTCTGCACTCTTTCCAGAGTCTCAACATCTTTTTTATATTGTGGTGACCAAAATTAGATGTAGTCTTACCAAAGCTTTACAAAGCGATATTTTATAATGATAATGATCATTATTGTGAAAGAAACAGAAACGTGTATTCCAAGATTTAAAAGAATTCAAACATCTAATAAAAGCCAAGTTTTCAAATTTCACAGGTACACTAGAGCCTATGAGAAGTACAATAGATTTATCAAGTACAGTAATCTGATAATTTACCTCTGTTGTAGTGTATCAATTACTTATGGCAGTGAACTTTCAGTTTTATCAATCAGACATAATATATCATCAGAGTGTAATAACCTTTTGTGTTCTGCTCTAGTGATGAGACCACAAGGTTCTTTCTTCTTCTTTGCTACCATCTAGTGGTTGTCTGAATGTTTCATAAACATCTTACAGTACAAGTTTCCTCAGGTCTTCCTAAATTAGGCACCTTCCCACTGGCTCCAAGGCGTTCTATAATCTTCCATGGCTTTATATTCCAGCATCTTAATTTCCAATTTTCCAAGTATTTAGAATGTACATAAAAACATAAAATTTATAATGTACATAAATATTTAGAATGTACAAAAGAGGAGATGGAGTTGCATTATATGTAAGACACCACTTCCTCTCTACACACGATAAAGGATGAAAGCCCGTGGGTCAACCTAAAAGGAAAAAAGAATGGCATTGCCATTTGTGTATACTCCAGGCCATCCAACCAAGCAGAAGAAATAGATGAACTTTTTGCTAATCGTTTCCCACTCTGGTTGGGGAATTCTGGGAATTGAAATCCACAAGGCTTAAAGTTGCCAAGTTTGGGAACCACTGAACTAGAATTCAAGAGGCAGTGTCATTCCTGGATGTGCCCTATTATCATCCTGATATGTTATTATCAATGTAACTACAGGTAATCCTCCACTTATAACAGTTTGTTTCATGATCATTCAAAGTTACAACAGCAATGAAAAATGTGTCCTATGACCGTTTTTCACAGTTATGACCTTTGCAGCATCCCCAGGATCATGTGAACAAAATTCAGGTGCTTGGCAACTGGTTCATATTTATGACAGTTGCAGTGTCCTGGGGTCACGTGATCCCCTTTTGTAACCTTCTGACGAGCAAAGTCAATAGGGAAGCCAGATTCACTTAACAACTGGGTTACTAACTTGTCAACTGCAGTGATTCACTTAACAAATTGGCAAGAAAAGTCGTAAAATGGGCGAAACTCATTTAACAGATTTCTCACTTAACGACATACATTTTGGGCTCCATTGTGGTTATAAGTCGAGGACTACCTGTATATTCTGTTGGATCTGCCTGCCAAAATTAAAGCCATACTTGACTCAACAAGCAAATTAAATCCAACATTTCATCTCTACTTTTTCTTGCGCTCTGCATTTCACATAGAATAACCTGGCCTTGAAACAGACGTCAGGTTAAGCCCTGACCCGACAGATACATTGCATCTCTCCACTGTCTTTGGGAAAGAGCTCTTGTCGGTTCTTTTCCCAATCAGTTGCTCAGAGGCAAAAGGAAAGGACACATCTCTCTTGATTGAAAATATTTATTCTGGACTTGTTATAAATGATCTGCTTCACCTTCTGTAAAGCTTCTGATAGGCTCTTCCAAGTCTGGGTGGCTTTTGAACTTCTGAGGCTTCTCCCTCTCCCTCCCTTTGTCTCGTGTTTCTTTTCTTCCTTCAGTCGGGAGTGTGAATTGACATACTCAAGTGTAGATTGCTCACATGAAGCATTTGGGGAAGGCAGAGAACCCTGATGCTGGGGTCATGAAGGGAATAACTTGAGATTAGGAAGACAGAGAGCAAAGTGGGTGGACAAGTTCAGTTCTGAGCATCCTGAATTTAGAAGGACATGGACTTGGCTTAGATCCGTGATGACGAACCTATGGCACGGGTGCCACAGGTGGCACGTGGAGCCATATCGGTGGGCACGCGAGCTCAGCTCCGGCACGCATGTGTGCGCCAGCCAGCTGATTTTCAGGTCTTCTGGGGCCAGCAGAAGTCAGGAAACACACTGTTTCCAGCCTCCGGAGGGCCTCCGGGGGAGTGGGGATGGTCGTTTTTGCCCTCCCCAGGCTCCTAGAAAGGCTCTGGAACCTGGTGAGAGCAAAAAACGGGCCTACCGTGCCCACTGTGCCATCACGTGCCAAAAGCGGGGGGAGCACGGGGAGGGGTGGGGAGCATAGAATTATGGATGTGGGCACACTTGCATGTGACCCCACCGCGCTCCCCCCACTTTTGGCACGCGATGGCAAAAAGGTTAGCCATCACTGGCTTAGATCTTCCCTCCACTTAGTTGCTGAACACACAGAGAGGCAGGCTGAATCTTTGTCTTCAACAAATGAAGTTTTCCACTGAAAGAACAAAAGGCTCTCAGAATTCAAGGCCGCCTATTCATAGTGAGAGTCTAGACAGAAGTCTCCAAACTTGGCAACTTTAAGACTTGTGGACTTCAACTCCCAGCTTTGCTGGCTGAGGAATTCTGGGAGTTGAAGTCCACAAGTCTTAAAGTTGCCAAGTTTGGAGACCTCTGGTCTAGACTGTGCTGGGTTTCAGGGTGGACCACAGAGTTGTCACTTAGCTTCTGTGCCATCTGTTCTAAGCTCAGGAATAATTAGGGCTAAAAATACCAGAACAGGGTATTTTTACCCTGTGGTGTTTTTACCGAAAAGTGATTCCCAGACCCTTTGGCCTGGTATTATTATCATGTTAAATAGCAGGAATTGGAATTCAAGGAGCAATTTCTCCAGGTGTACTTCCAGGTGCCTGAGGGCTGAACTTGTAGTCTTTAAATACCATTCAGCTTTGTCCAGAAAGCCACTCCATTTGGCCAGCTAAAAATCCAATCATCTGCAAGAAATGAGAGACCTTTCCATTCCTGGTTAAAATCCTAGGGATTCCAATTGCCACCACTAACTGTTTAAGTTGGGCTCCAAGCCATGATCTATACAATCCCTGGATTCAGCAGGACAGGTTAATTAAATTGTTTGAGAGCCCATTAAAAATAGTTGTATCAGAGTATTTACAGGGTGTGGTCAAAACAGGCAAGAGAATAGCTGTGGTCACCCCTGAACTACACTTTGTGAGAAGAGGGCCTTTCATGTTCCTTGGCTTGTCTATGGAGATTCTCAGTCATCCAGGTTCATGGTTGTCCCAAAAGTGCATTTTCAGCTCTTGGCTTGGGTACTCAAAGAGAATCAACCTGATCAGCCATCTGTTTTACCTCCCAGGACTTCTAGAAAAGCAACCAACCCCCTGGGCAGTAGTCCTTGGGTGGAACAGATAGCAAGAGTCAGGTTTTTTTGCTTTGCAGCATGGAGGCAACGGGTTACCATATCTGAGCTATCATACAAGAGACAACCAGCAGAGGCCAGGATGTTCTGACTCTTGCTGCCCCCTAATGGAAGTTCAAATTTCTGCAGCCCAGTTCAAGGGTATCTAAACTGACTTCTTATCTATGTTTAAGTAAAAGAAGTCTTTAAATATATCTGGTGGGAACCTGTGGGAATCAAGGAAGATTCTGATAGGAACTCAGTTGTTTATCTCTTGACCATGTACTGTACTTAATGAATAGTCTTCATCTTACGACTACGATTGAGCCCAACATTTCTATTGCTAAGCGAGACCGTTGCTAAATGAGTTGTGCCCCATTTCACAACCTTTCTTACCACAGTCATTAAATGAATCACTGCAGTTGTTAAATTAATAATGTGGTCATTAAGTGAATCTGGCTTCCCCGTTGACTTTGCTTTTCAAAAGGTGATCACATGACCCTGGGACACTGCAACCGTCATAAATACATGCCAGTTGCCCAGCATCAAAATTTTGATCATGCAACCATGGGGATGCTGCAACAGTTGTGTGAAAAATGGTCAAAAGTCACTTTTTTCAGTGCCGTTTAATTCTGAATGGTCCCTAAATGAATGGTTGTAACTATGTTGAGTAAGTCAGAGAACCCTGACAATCTGTACTAAAGGTTTTCACATAATTTCAACCTGGAAGAAAGCTGAAATTAACACATAAAAACTTATCCAACTACCATACAACATTCTGATCATTTTACATTAATGCTACTACTTTCAAAAATGCATTCCGGTCAATTTCTGTATCCTGTTATTTGTTCTGAGTTACAGAAGATGGTGGGGCTGGCAGTGATTTTAACAGTACCATTCACGTTACCAAATCCCAGTTTAGACTCATAACTACCATAGTATGGCATTTAAAACCCATTTCTTGTAGTTATTATCTGACAAATTCCAGCACAAGGTCTAACTTCTGCTGTAGAGAACAAGTAGAGCCATCTGGCTTCTCGCAAGAATTAAATCTCTTTTTGTATGGGATATTTTTTTCAGTTTGAGGAAATCTATTAAATACACCCTTCTTTAGGGTCAGGTTTCTCTGAACAAGTTGGACCTTACTCTTAAGAATGCACATACGTGATTGAGCTTTCTTTATATTCTGGAATAGTAACACCATCTGCTACATTTAATTTGAGGTTAAATTATCACAGTCTCCTAATTAACACATCTGGCTTCTTTGCACTACAAAACTGAGCAATTATTAGACATGGGGCTTTGCAAGTCGATGTAAACCTAGGCTCTTCAGTTGCCACCAAGTGTGTTTGCAGACTGTGGTCAACAAACCCAAGATGGTAGCCACAATGGGACCATCAAAATTCTGCTGGTGTGTGTGTGTGTGTGTGTGTGTGTGTGTGTGTGTGTGTGTTATTCTGTTAATTTTTGGACCAAACTCCAAAAAATTTATGCCTTGGTTGTCACCTTTACAGGATAGTTTCCATTTAGGTCTTTCTTCTCTGAGCCATTGAAGAATAGAGGCTGATTGAGCTTACATTCACTCAACTGTACATTCAACCTGTCTGAAACAGCTAAATCTTTTGGCTTTTTTCTTTCCTTGAATAGTAGCTTCATGTGCTCACAGCAACCTAGACTTTGGTTTTGTCTCCATAGCATCCCTGTAAAGGCTCAGTCCATCAAATTAAGTATTTTCATGCAGCGGTGTTTATGGAGTGGTAAGCATGTATAGATGGCCTCTTTTTATCTTCCCGGATTTTTGGAGAGATATAAACCAGCTGTGGCATGTGATGCTGGTGGAATGAAAATGCCAACTATGAAAATTGGAAAGAAGAAGTGATAAGAGTGAAAACTCAACCTCATTCTACTAGCCTTTAACTAGTCAGCTCTCTGTTGCAAACATCCAGGCCCCACCCACACCTGTGGATTTCAAGCTAACTATTTTATTATGGTCACTTTTTGTGACCACAATAAAGTTTTATCATTGCATCCAGTTTTAGTCACCATATTATAAAAAAGATGTAGAGACTCTGAAAAGTGTGCAGAAAAGAGCAACAAAGATGATTAGGGGGCTGAAAGCTAAAATATGAAGAACACTTGCACGAATTGGGAATGTCTAGTAGTTTAATGGAAAGAAGGACTCATGCTGACATGATAGCAGTGTTCTAATTTTTGAGAGGCTTCCAAAAAGAAGAGGAGGTCAACCTATTCTCCAGAGCACCAGAAGGCCAGACAAGAAGCAACAGGTGGAAGGAGAGAACTAAATAAGGAGAAATTTCCTGAAAGTGAGAACAATTAACCAGTGTAATGTGTTGCCTTCAGATGTTGTGGTTGTTCCAACACTGGAGGTTTTTAAGAAGGGATTGGACAACCATTTGTGTGGAATGATATAAAATTCCCTGCTTGAGCAGGGGGTTGGATTAGAAGACCTCCAAGGTCCCTTCCAATTCTGTTATTCTGTTAACCAGGCCCATACTTGCAGCGTTCAAACTAGTTACTTTATTATGTTCTGCCTATAGTACAGGAATCTCCCCAGTCTGGCAGCCTTCTCTTGGGAACAATTAGATAAGATTCCAATGAATTCAGGGAAGGCCATCTCTGGCCCTTTGACAGCTGCACAGTGACTCCAGACTGCCTCTTTGCTTGATCCCTCCTCCCTGCCAGGCTAAGCATTTCCCAACATCAGCATATCTAATCTCTGAGAACTTGTTTTGCAAATGGCATGCTGTAACCTTTAAGGAAATTGAATTAACCAATTATAAAAATTCTGCCATAGATTTCCTTGTTATAGTAACAAATTGCTTAATCAGTCAAATATAATGGATAGAATATCCTCAGTTCATTTATACATGAAATCCAAGGGGTGCTACAAACTGCACATATGTCCTTGTCTTCCTCGGTGCCATATACTGTAAGTAAGCAACTGGTTTTTTAAAAAAACATTCAGGTATAATTCATCCACTTGCCTGCTGCTTACAGAAATGTAAGAGCATGGTAAAATCAAATGCCGGTATATACAATGGAATTGAAAATTGGGCATGGCAAAGTTCCCCTCCTCTTTATTGTTTACAAACATCAGAAAACAAAAAAATCTAATTGCAATCAATTACTAAATTAAAACAATTGGCAGCTTTCCCTAATCTAGGATCTTCCAGATGTGTTAGAATGATTCTTGCACACAGAAATCAGTCATTTAAGGCCTGTCTCCAAAAGCACATTCTGAATCAAAAGATTTTGAGAACTGCAGAAGAAAAGGTTTAATGCCATGGAAAGAACATTGAGAGATAAAATGTTGGGTCAACTGCTCAGGAAGGCAAGAATCGACTGAAATGTCAGCAAATACAGAATGTTAAAAAGATGCTGGAGGGTTTTAATTTCAGAGGATGCATCTCTGGAGAAAAGAATATTTTTTAGGAACTAATTGCATTCATGTCTGCCAGAGGTGGTCAATCACAGGACTTGCTTTTGCTCAAGCTTGTCATCCCTTTGACTGGAGAGTAAATATTCAATGCCTTTGTTTAAAAAGTTCTCTTTAAACATGAGCTGACAGATGCTGTCATGCCTACATGCAAGGTGGTAACTGAAGATTGTGTGTGTGTGTGTGTGTGTGTGTGTGTGTGTGTGTGTGTATACACACAAGCCTCCTTAGAAAGGCATATAAATTTTGTGATCCTCCAAGGCTACAGACAGCTACAAGTTGCTTGTTGTCCCTGGGTTTGCTATTTTGCTCTAAGATCCAGTTGACTGAAATGATTAAGTGTTAATTGGATTCACATAACACTAAGCTATAAACCAGAGGTCTCCAACCTTGGCTGGCTGGGGAATTCTGGGAATTGAAGTCCATCCATCTTCAGGTTGCCAAGATTGAGAAACTCTGTTCTGGACATCCCTGCTATATAAGCCATGATTTATAAACTTCAGCGACTAAATTCACATGACCCATTCAGCCAACCTCCAGCAAACCGCATTGTGATTTACTGTGGGGTTCAAACCCAACTTTACTGGTTTTCTTCTGGATCTTCTCACAGGAGGAAAGCGATCAACAAAAGCAAGGAATCCGTGTTCAATGAGCATGAGCGAGAATCGGTGAAGTACCATCCAACCGTTCAGGTGGAGGATGACTTGATGGAAGACTCCATTCTTCTGCCGATGGATGCCAGCCTGGAATGCCACAGCCCACCTCCTGATTATAACTCTGTGATCCAGTACTCGGCTCCTCCAGTGTAGCCAACCAGCCCTAGGGGGATCGCCAGGTTTTGCATCTCTGACCATGCAGTGTTCCAAGCCAGCTTCCTGGTTTTCTTCTTGCTTAACAGAAATCCTGTCCTAAGCGGAGAAGCCAGACCTTGAGGTCAAATGTACATTAGCCTCAGTGTGCAAGTGCAAGTGGGAATTCTTTCAAGAGCAATTCTCTGAAGGCTGCCTTTCAAGCTCTCTGGCTTTTATTTCCTAACCTTCCCCTTGAATTTATATTTTTTGAATGCCGTGGTCATTGCAGTCTACCTTTTATTCAGTAGGGCTTGCTCTCTTAAAGCTCTGGACTGCACACCAATTTTCCATTATTTGGGGGTGGGTCCCTTTTAATAGGGAAATTCCATTCTAAACACTGAGGTTTTATCCAGGGATAATTATCCTCAATATTTTATGTATAGAGATCAAAACCTAGCCTGAAACTCAGATTTATTGCAGAACCTAAAGCAATCTGCCAGAACAGACCTACAGAGACATGCATAGAGACTCCCTCAAACTGCAAGTTATATTTAGCCACAACCAACTTGCAGAACGAGGCTGAGAAAGATTCCGTGTAGATAATTTTGCTTGTTGTGCAACAGTGTAAACAACTAAATGCAATAATAATGAAAAAATATAGCACAGGAAAGAAAAAGCCTCAGGTATTTTAGTGGGCCAGGAAAGTCAGACCCCGTGAAACTGTGAATATAGAAGCTTCTTAAAAGAGGTGTAAGACTTGCTTGCTCTCTAGACCCTAAAGCTGCTACGCTTAAGCTAGGAATATTTTCTGCTTAATGGACCCTTCTGAAGTGCAGCGAGCGTCACTTAAGCATGGAGAAGAAGCTTGCTTGTTTTCCCCCTCTCTTGTTGTAAGAAGCAATGAGGTTAGAGTAAAAAGAGGCTTGCTTTGAAAAGCACTTAATTTGCCGATAATTTAGTCACAGGATCAGTGAGAAAAGGACAGTATAACCTACATCTCTGGAACTTCTGAGATGTTCCAAGTTCACCTGGGTGCAAATTAATTTGAATCTTGTCCAGAGCTGTTGGGGACAGAAGGATATTCCAAAACATCAAGGTGATCAGGCATTGCTCAGGTAGTCATGATCACCTTCTGGACCTTTTTAAAAAACCATTCTCCAACACCCCCAGACCCTTGATTCTGCGCCTTACTCTCTGACACGGGAATGGAAGTGTGGGAAAGTTTTGCTTGTATATGCTAAGTCTTTGAGTAAATTACTGGGACCAAAGAAAGTGTAGCTGGAGTGTGCCTTAAAAACTTTGACTTTAGAAAGCAATAGTCATATAACCAAAAAGACAAGGAAATACTGCTGCCAGCCAAATATGTCAAGTGCCTTTTTTTTTTTTTTTACATACGTAGCTTAAAAATTAAGAAGGCCTAAAGCAGTGTTTCTCAACGTGGGTGAGATTTGTGAACTTCAACTCCCAGAATTCCCCAGTCAGTGTAGCTTGGAAAAGCTTCCTTTGGTGATTTTGGAAGATCAGATCTTTTAAAGAAACAGAAAAGGACGCCAAACAGCTGTGAAGCTGCTGATCCATTTGTCATATCTGAAAAAGAAAGCCACTTTTCCAAATCATTTCCAATTTTTGGGAAGGCAGTCATTGGCATCCCAACCACACACAGGTGACTCAAGATCTGTTAGCCAGATTCACAAATCACATGTAGGTGAAACCAAAGCACACCATGGTTTGGGGAAATGCATAACTCTTGCCACTGCTGCATTTTCTCAGCCAGGAGTCTGCTCCTTGGATCAATCCGCTTGAGAGCCAAAACAGGATTCAAACTTCATGTCAAGGGTCACTTTCCAAAGTAGGCAGGATCAGAGTCAGGTCCCCTGGGGATGTGGTTCCAAGGCTCTTGAGGAGGAAGAAGGGGTTCTTAACCCCTCCCAGTGCAAAATGGATGCTAATGGGCTATTGAAGACGGGGCTGCTGCACTTTTGCATCGGCAGTCTTAGTGATTTCTCCATCTGTTAAGATCAGTGGCACTTATAGCCATCACAAATAGGAACCCTAGAGGCAGTTGAAGGAACATCTTCCTTCAATCTTCCTTCCTTCCTTCCTTCCTTCCTTTTGCCTCATCTGTTTCTTTCTTCTTCCTTCTCCTTCCATGCGATTCTTTCCTTTCTTTTTCTTTCTTTCTTCCTCCCTCCTTCTCGCCCTCCTTCCTTTCCTTCCTCCCTCCCTTCCTAACATGCCCCTTTACTCATTGCTCTTCATTCTCCATACCAAATATGCCCATGGGCAGTCGCAGAGTTCTTGTGTTGGCAAATGGCATTTGCGGACGTCTAAGCACTGAATCTAAAGCTCAGAGATAACTCCAGAAGCTTTTTCTGAGCAGGACTTTTGGGGGGAAAGGATGTCCTCTGCCTCTTCCAAAGACCAAAGGCCCATTCAGACTCTTTGCCAAGCATCTCTGAATGGATGTGATTTTTCAATTGCATAGATAAGTCTAATTTTATTTTGTTTTTAATCAGCAGAATTGGATCTGTATTCCTCGTATTTTATTTACTAATATTCTTTATCCTCACCTTTCTTTCTCATCTTTCTCCTGCCCCCTTAATTTAATTACAGTATTTTTCTAATAATGTTGAAATATCTCTAAATGTAATAAAACCCAGCCAAAATCAAGCCCTTTGGACTGCAATCCTGTGCAAATTGAAAAGGAAACCAATTGCTTTGTGTTCCTTGGTGCTTACTTCTGAGTAAGCCCACATTGACCAAGTCCTTTGCTTTCCACTGGAACAGATGCAAATTTCTGCCAATCCTTCCCACAAAAGATTGCTAAACTGCTCAATTTTGGCTGGATTTTAACCTATGTTCATAGTGTTTATTAGGTAGAACCAATTCAGTATAAATATGCATTGCATTTATTTAACTATGTATATCCCTTTTTAACTATAAAAGAGCAGGAAATTCTGACCCAAGGGTCTTTTTTTGTCAGAGTCTCTCACCTCTATTTGCAGGCCAGGGACCAGTTCAGAAGTGTCACCAATCTGGGTGTTACACAAAAAGGACATTTGCCACCATCACCTCCTCCCTAAGTTTTTGGGCATTTTGATTTTTATGGTCAAAATTCAGGTTTGAGTGTTACTGCACTTTCTGAAAATAGTGAAAAGGGTCACATGAATCTTGAGTTGGGAATCAGACTGAAGGACAAAAGATACTTCTGTGGTCTAAAAAAGAAGAACCAGATGCCCAAAGAGGTATATTTTGATGTTATTAAATACAACTCAGGGATTTCTTTATGACTTCAGAAGGCTGCTGGCCTTTGCAAACTTGTTTAAATATATTCAGAATTGATTAGGCAGCTCTATATTTGTTTCAAAGCATTCCTAAACACGACCCTGGATAATTAATTCAACTTGTGTTATTACTCAAGGGAATTCTGTTTTATTCATGCTGATATTTCTTTCTTCAAGCGCTCCCAAGCTGGTGCCCTCTTAATATGGTAGAATTACAAGTCACAGAATTGGCTTCACCGGAAGGGGTGCCTGAAAGCTGTGGGCATAAAGAGGGCACCCAGGCCTGTGCAACTGAAGCCTTGCTCTTTTTTTCACAGCTATGAGATCCACATTGCACATAAAAAAGAGGCGGGGCCATTAGTATGCTAGTAAATGTTTAACAAGCAGCTGTTGCCGCTGCTATGCCGGTAGTCCTCAAGTTACAACCACAATTGGACGCAGAATTTTCATTGGGAAGCAAGGCAGCTGTTATGCAAGTCACACCCAGTTTTACATACATCTTTTTTGCTACGGTTGCGAAGTGAATCACTGCAATTGAATCAGTCATTAAGCGAATCCAGCTTCCCCCATTGACTTTGCTTGACAGAAGCCAGCTAAGAAGGGCGCAAATGGCTATCAGATGTGGTAGCCATCATAAATATGTGCCAGCTGCCAAGCACCCACATTTTGATCACATGACTGTGAGGATGCTGTGACGGTCATAAATGCAAAGACCAATCATAAGTCACTTTTTGCAGTGCCATCATAACTTCAAATGGTCACTAAATGGATAGTTGTAAGCTGAGGACTACCCGTAATGGCTAAACAGCTAATTGGCACACTGGGCATCATGGCTCAGCTGTGCTCCCAACTGGCTGGCAATATTTCAGAAAATTTAATAATCGGCTCTCGCAATTGTTAAATTTGGGTCTTTGATTGCAATGTCGTAGCCATTATAGTTACCTTTGGGGCCTCCCCACCCCACCCCAGGTGCCCTTGAAAATCAGCTCGGCATTTGGGGAAGTCTGAAAATATAAGACTTTGGGGGTGGGAAAGCACGAACTAGGCAAAAATCCTGTTCTCCAAATTCCATAGAACTTCTGCCAAAACCAGTCCTGTCTTTCTGAAGAATGTATGCACTGAAAAGAACCTGCTCTGTTCCTGTAGTCAAAAATGTATTGTAATTATTAACCAAATATAAATTAAAAGGACTTTATATTTATATAGCCTATGCCTGCTTTGTGTTCTTTGTCCTGGTTTGGCCTGCTCTTCAAATGTTGGCATGGGATGTCCTGGGTGAATTTCTGCAACTCTGACTTGGAATTCACTTTTCTGGAGATCCAAAGCATTTTTCAGTTTTCAGTTTTCAATAAATCTCATTAAGGCTGGGTTCAACCCAACCTACTAAACCCACCTATAATAAAATGTGAATGCTGCTTTCTCCAGCTCGTTATTTATTGCTACTATTTATTAATAAAGTTAGAAATTCTGTTTATATATAGTACCATAGACCAACCAAAGAATACAGTCACCATGTGCTTTTCTGCTTAACTGTCACAGGAAACTCTTCTTAGAACAAAAGAGCATAGAGTATATACCTAGATCTAAACTTGTAAACACTGCCATCTGAATAGTACTGCAGTTGTTACATAAATATACAAGGAAACTATATTCCAACATGCCATCATTCAGGAAAACCTATTTGTTTGTTTACTTATTTATGTCAATTGGATTTGACTTCTGGCAACTGCCTGGACAAATCTTGCAATTTTCTTGGAAAAAAAAATTTTTTTTGAGGTGGCTTGCCCTTGCCCTCTTCCTTGAGTTGAGAGTGAGTGACAGGCCCAAAGTCATCCAGTTGGTTTTGTGTGTAGAGAAGGACAAGAACTCCAAATCTCATTTCCTACCTTCGTGCCTATACCAAACTAGTTCTCAGTAGGTACTTACTCATTCCCAGTTGCCTTTCTGAAGAGAAATATTTCACAACCATCTAAACATCTAGTAAGGAGGGGGTGGTGTAGGTATCGGGGACTAAGCTGCTGCAAATGGAATCTATCCAATATTGGAACAATATCATGATTTTGGGCCTGTCACTCTCTCTCAACTCAAAGGAGACAAGGGCAAGCCACCTCTTGCCAACTCTGTTATTCTGTTATTCTATCAACAAGATGAACCGAGTCTACTATTCCTTAAGATGCCATTTGTTGGTAGAAGGATCTTCTCCAGGTTATACTACATTTTCCTGGATGAACCAATCTAGTACAGTCATGAGCAGTCATAGAACTATGCAGGTCCTGAGCTTCACTGGGCTTTAGCTCCCAATGTGGCGTCAGTTTATAGCCTGACTTCTGTAAACTATCTGGAGTCACTGTGAGTGAGTTTTATGGAGGCCATATACATTTTCTATATAAAAAATAAATAATTAAGAAGAGAACCAACATAGAACTAGAGAAATTTTGTGACAGAACAATTAATCAGTGGAATGATTTGCTTCCAGAAGTTGTGGGCGCTCCATTACTGGAGGTCTTTAAGAAGATATTGAACAACCATTTGTCTAAAAATGGTGTAGTGTTTCCTGCCTGAGCAGGGGGTTGGACTAGAAGATATCCAAGGTCCCTTCCAATTCTGTTATTCTGTTAAAATATATAAACCTAACAATTTGCTGCTGTTAAGTAGTCACCTGAATTGTTGCAACCACAGTATCGTAGTTCTACATTGAGGTCGTTGGACAGCTGCCTTTGGTTTTAAGTGGGAAACCTTGGGACATTATCCCAGAGAAAGAGAAGCTGGTGATACCTGAAGAAAAATTATTGTTTACTTGCATTTGCCTTGGACATTGGAACTCGAAAGTCCTCATCGCAGCCTTTGACTTCTCCAAGACCCACAATGCAACTGGGGCAGCCTCTCTTCTGCAAAATTAAGTAGCTGTCCCTTATCTTTAGGGGCCATCAGAGCCAGAAAAACTGTCTTCTCCCATTCTCCTCTCTAGGCTGCAGCCTTTATCCCGAAGCAAAACTTTTGTCAGAATAAATTTCCGGAGTCCCAAAAGGTTAATTTGCCTCTTCATAAAACACACACTTCTAAATTGTCTCCCGCTTTCCACCCCACCTCCCTGAAAAGAATTTTGACCTTTTCCTCTGTTCTACTTGCCAACTTTGTTCTGTGCTGTTGATGCCCCAAGCAAGGGTGTCACAAATTATCTTTGCAATAGTGCAACCAACAACAAAGCATGGTGTGAGGCAAAGGGAGTAAATGTGAGAGGAGGAGAATGCAAGGATCTGCTCTCTGGTTAAAGTCTCATGCCATGGTGACATTCGCTTGCAGGCCTCTGTTTGGCTTCCCTTCAGGGTTCTCTCAAAGGCTAAAGGAGATTAGAAGATTCCCGCAGCTTATTAAAAAGGAACATTCAGGAAAATGCTATGGGATAACTCAGACATCTAGTCAGGAATCTAGCAAAAACTAGCACACTAGATGGCCTCTATAAGCAGAGTTTCTAGCTTTTGCAATGTATTGAATTCAAGTGGGTTGGGTTTTTTAAACATGTATAAATTAAATCACCATCTCTTTGGTGCCTGCTGATTTTGATTAGCAAACATGGCCTCAAGTCAACTCCTGCTGATTGCATGGCTCCACATCCAGCATTATTCAACCTCGTTTCATTCCATGCTTAGATAAAGGGGCATCTGCAGAGAGGAATCAAAACTCAACATGGTGAAGCAACTGTGTGATCCAAGTGACCATAAAAAGGAGGAGGAGTTTAATCACAGAGACTATGACAATAGAAGAAAATATTTGTAGCTCGGGGCTGAACTGTGGGGCCCTTGGTACTCAGTTATTAGTTATTTTCTTGCAGACGTTTCATTGCCCAACTAGGTAAGATCAACAGATCATCAAGATCACCCCCATCAACACTAATAGGGTAAGCCACTAGTACATAAACAGAGAGCAAACCCCACTCCCTTCTAGCACTGATGACGTATCCTAGGTAGGTAATGAAATGTCTGCAAGAAAACACCTAAGCTCAGACACTACCAAGGATCCCACTACCTTGGCTTTTTGACATCCCCTGAAGATGACCCGGGATAGAGACATTAAGTCTCAGACTTGAATTAAAAAGGGTCAGATCAGGGGCATCACCTGGAAATGATGAAGAAGTGGTGAACTCCAAGTCACCACTCCAAGTCTAAAAGACGGAAGATGACTCATCTAGAAGGTCCAAATTTTCTCCATTATCTTGACTTAATATGAAGGCAATCATGAAGCCATTGAGTGGGCAAGAGACAATTTTTCTTTGCCCTTAGAACTAACCCTTTGCAAGAGGTCCTTTGAATGGGACACAACATTTATCCCACCACAAACATCTCAGCAAGCAGCTGTGGCTGACTGCAACTGAGCTGCAGCTGAAGGAGACACATTTTCGCTTTGAAAACATGGAATTGGAATTTTATTTATTTATATTAAATGGACTTACATAGCTATCTACAATCACCCCAAACAGTGAAAAGCATGGTGTATAAATTTAATAAATAAAGAGCCAGCCATATTTTGAACCAAAAACATGGGTTACTCACAAAAAAGGATTTTAAAATATATCAGTTGCCATTTTTTTACATAAATAATTTTTGGTAAAGTTTTATTAGTGAAAGAATTGAAGGGGAGGAGTAGAAAAAATGCTCATATTTAGTCCACCAGCAGCAGAGCAAAATAAAACTGAAGAAAGGAGTCAGTAAAATGTAATGTTATCTCTCAATCACAGTAAATGGAATTTACAAAATTAGCAATTATGAGCTAATAAACAGCAAGGAACATTACTGCTCTATTGAATTCCAAGTTTGTTTTCCAGATGCCCCCCTCTTAAGCATCACAAAAAAGCACTGGGCCACATCAGATTCCCAAAGAGCTTATCAGAAAGGTAGTCTCTATGTCTCTCAAGAGTCAGTTTGATGCAGTCGAGAAAGTGCTAGAAACCAGGAGAATCAGTCCTAGACCTGCCTTAGCCATGAAATCTGGCTGGGTGACTTTTGGCCAATGACCAGGAGACGGTGAGTTCTAGTTCTGCCTTAGGCATGAAAGGCAAATGGGTGACTTTGAGCCAATGACCAGGAGACTGTGAGTTCCAGACATGCCTTAGACATGAAATCTGGCTGGGTGACTTTGGGCCAATCACCAGGAGATGGTGAGTTCTAGTTCCGCCTTAGGCATGAAAGTCCTGTGAGTGACCTTGGGCCAGTCACTCTCAGCCCAATCCACCTCACAGAGTTGTTGCTGTGGCAAAAATAAGAGGAAGAAAGAGTATTAGGTATGTTCGCCACCTTGAATTACTTATAGAAAATAATAAAGGTGGGATAAAAATCTAATAAATGAATATATACACACTGAAGTACAAACAGCTTTTCAATCCTTTCTACAAATAGAGGTATTTGAGGGAATGAATGAAACTTTACCAGGGCTGGTAGAGCAGGATCTTCCTTGTCAGAGATGGCAATGGTGTCCCTAAGTGGATCAGTGACATCAAAATGGAAGGCACAACTGGATGACTGAAAATACACATACATTTCTTCACGTGTGTGTAATGCAGGGAGCCCACAGACGGGTTTCAAAATCTGTAAAATGGTGAACCCAATGTTGCAATGCCTTTTGTGCATGAGTGCAGGGCACAGGGAGATATAGAAGGAGTCAGATTTCTCTGCCCAACATCTTGTAGGGGGTTTTTTAGATGTAGAATTCTGTATTGGCCAAGTGTGATTGGACACAAAGGAATTTTCTCAGGTGCAGAAGCTCTCAGTGTACATGCAAACAACTAAGTGACAGGATATAGATCAGAAATCTCAATGTCAAACCTGAAGCTGGCCTGACTGGGGCCATTTTGAGACTTCAGTGCTAACACACTGGAGAAGAGGGACACGGAGGGGGGAATAGAGATAGTTGGGGTGTTGTAATCAAAACAAAATACTTTCTCTTGGGAACCAAGGACATTTCTGCAGGTGCTTGGAAGGAGGGGTCTGAAGTCACTTAGCAACCGGACAGCATTCTGATTGGACCATGTGACTGATTGTTTTGAGAAAGTGAAAAACTTTTACTTTTAATTAGTGAAAACTGTGGGGATAGTCAGAGTGCCAATATGACATATCCAATAAACTTATTCTTTGAGGAATCTACCTGCCTCATAGTTTTGTTTGCTATGGGTATGTTACTTGGAACCTTGACACATAAATTGTAAAATACAAACAACAAATGATAAAACATAATATACCAATAGGAGAAGGTAGTAGGAAAGATGAGAACGATGAGAACGATGAGAAGATGAGAAGGATAATAGCAGTACAGCCCTACTATCGTGCTTCCCCAAAAATAAGACCCAGTCTTACAATTTTTTGGTTGTCAAAATAAGCACCAGGGCTTATTTTTGGGGAGGTCTTATTCTTTTTGTGGCCGCAACAGAGCAGGAGGTGGTGGGGTGGAGGATGAAGCGAGAAGGTGGGGGATAAAGGACAAAGTGATGCACCGGTGCCATGGCCACTAAGCGAGGTATGGGGGGGGCATGGAGGATGAAGCAAGGTGGGGATATGGAGCTGACACATGCATCCTGCACTGGCTTACCAGAGGGCCCTGCAGCCAGGCCAGCAATGTGCCGACAAGTGCCTGGCCTCGCAGCAGCAGCTTCAGCAGCCCCATGCAGATCGCTGGCCCACTTCTTCTCCTTAATCACCACCGCAACAAAGCAGGAGGCTGAGTGATGGACTGGTGCCGTGGCCACTAAGCAAGGCAGTGGGGGGGGGGTGATGGAGCAGAAGAAGAAACTGTCTCTGTGTCTACTTGTTTTGTCATGCAATGCCCTATAGCGGTGTCCTGAGGGGAGGAGTTGACACAGTTTATGTCCAGGATGTGAGGGGTCTGTAAATATTTTCTCAGCCCTCTTTGTGACCCCTACAGGATCCAGGTCCTCCATGGAAGGCAGGCTGGTTGCAATTGTTTTTTCTGCAGAAAACAGAGTAGCAAAAAAATTGTGTTTTGCCTCGTCCCAAAGTTCTCAGGGGAAAGAATTATACAGAATAACCCTGGCACTTCCTAGCACAACACATGCTCTGTTCCCTCACAGCCTCCCTTCACGTGGATGTGCAGACCTGCCAATTCCTGCTGGAAGCAAAGCACAGACCTAAATCTACTGAAGGTCTGAAATCTTTCCATTTTCTTGTCGCGCTGCTCCTCTAGGCACTACACAACCTTGTTACCTGCACAAGTATCAAAACCAATTACATCTCGCTGCCCAAAGAACATTTCTATCATGACTGTGAATGACGAAAAAACATAACAAATACCAACAGCCCAAAGGAGTGTTGAAAATGTTATTTCTGGTCAGGTTAGTGTGATCTACTTCTGCGTTTTTGCCTCCATTTCCTCTTAAATGCCTAATCCAGCCTAATTCAACATGACTGGTTTCCTGAAGTTGGGTTACAACTCCCAGCCATCTGAAGCAGGGGTGACTGTTGGTTTAGATCCGTGTTTTACAACCTTGTCAATGTTACAATGTGAATCTTCTCATCTAGACCAATGTTACTCAACCTTGGCAACCCTAAGAAGAAGCTGGGACCCTAGAAAGTATGCAGAGAAGAGCAAGAAGCATGACAGCAATAGCACTTAGACTTATATACCGCTTCACAGTGCTTTTACAGCCCTCTGTAAGTGGTTTACAGAGTCAGCCTATTGCCCCCAACCATCTGGCTCCTCCTGATAAGGAGTCTGGAGGCTAAATTGAATGAGAAACAGTTGAGGAAACTCGTTTATCAAAGTTAAGGATTGGGGTTAGAAGTGCGCGCAGTTCCAAACCAGTAGGGAAGGTAAGTAGATTTCACCCCCGGTTTCAATGATACTGTTGTGGCCCCATCTTGAATTCTTTGACCTTATCCTGGGGATTGCCCTGTCAGGAACATGGTTGGCCAAGCTGATTAATTAGACAGACTCAAGTCCACAGTTCTTTTTTACGCAAATTTCCCCAAAAGGCAATCGATTCACTTGAGAATGGATCGTTTCCCCTTGGAAGAGAAAATGTTCTGCATGGATGCATCAAAGTCTCCTTGTAGAAATCAGCTGGAAGAAAGCTGTCTGGGGAATTCTGGGAGTTGAAGTTCACTCCTCTTAAAGTTGCCAAGGTTGAGAAACACTGGTCTAAATATTTGGGTCAAAAAGTGTCAAAAAGAATTAAAATGCTGACCACAGCAATACACAGGAATAATAATAATAATAATAATAATAATAATAATAATAATAATAATAATGATAATAATAATAATATTTTATTTCTATACCACCCTTCTCCCGAAGGACTCAGGGCGGTGTACAGCCTATTAAAAGCACAAAACAGACATCAATTTAAAATAATTTAAAATCAATTTGGTAATTTGGCTAAATTTAAAACCCCAAGTTTAAAACACCCAATTTAAATTTTTTACGTTGATGGTCCAGCCTCGCGGAACAACAAGGTCTTGAGGGCACAGCGAAATACCCGGAGGTCAGAGATCTTATGCATTTCTGGGGGCAGTTCATTCCACAGGGCTGGGGCTCCCACAGAGAAGGCCCTTCCCCTGGGTGTCGCCAGCCGACATAACTTGGCCGATGGCACAGGAAGAGTGACGGCTTCCATCATTTGGTTGCAGAGACCATATTGACTTTTTTTACTCTCCTCTCCCCTGCAAATACTCCCACTTTAGGATGAGACGTTCCTCCTTGAGCTGCATTCTCCTCTACTTAAAGGTTAAATACGTGTAATCCTAGGCTTTTGCCTCCATTAATAATAATGAGCAATAAATCTTAACTGTAACTTAACATATGGTTCTGATTTTTCATGGCTGATATTACTGAAGATTTGCAGCCCTACATGTGTGAACGTCTGCCAGCCTTTGGAGAGGGTTGCAATAACTAAATAAATGGTTCTTTTATGGTCCAGATTCAACCTGCCATGCCAAGGTGACAACTCAATTGACTTAAATGCAAAGAGTGCTGTTCATTTTCCACTGCCAATGTGGGCTCAATGTGCTTTACAACTCTTGTCCGTGACGGATGGAAATTCTGGGAATAACAGTCCAGCCCATCTGGAAGGCTCCAGGGTTGGGAAGTCAGCTTTAAAACCAGTGGCAGACAGCTATGTGAACAGGGAGGACCCACTAAGCTCAGCTCAATTGGTAAACACCCCATACAACAGAGGGAAAACCTTGCCAGATTAGACCAAAGGTTGTTGTCTCCCACAGAAGGCAGCCTTGTGAAGTTCAAAAATAAGACCGGATGTCAATATCCTTTCGTTCTCTTTCCTGCCTGCCCCCGTCTCTTCCATGGCCGTGAGATGAAAGGAACAAGTACACACACCACAGGAGTGTCTACACCATTCAGCACGTCGTCCTTCAGAAATATTTGTGTGTTCCGCTTGCCTGCTGATTGCAGCATGTGCGACTCCCATAACACAAGGGCATGATCTGACAAAGTGAAGGGCTGTTAAAATGGGTGCAGAGATGTTTTTATCATGCTCCAGGATTTGAGGGTTTCCTCCTTCAGGACCTTGTGCAGGAATAGCTCATTCCCTCCTTTCCTTCCCTCCTTGTTCTAAATGAAGAAATCTGAACCCCAACTACCATAGGCATTCAAGTCACAAATTAAATCTGGTCGTACAGTGACTTCTCCCATTACCCCACACATGCATGACTATTTGTTTTTAGATGAGTAAAAAACAATAAATCCATGCCAGCAATTGAAAAACAATCCACCTCACTCCTCCCCCGCCTCTCTCTTTCTCTCTCTCTTGGTCCATAAGTTACTGTTCCGAGGAAAATCAAATTAGTAAAGTTTATGAGCTGTTCTGCCAACATCACTGACCTATTGCACTGAACTCCATGAAGATGAGGCAGCAGACAGTGACTTCACAATCCAGCAATGTTGTTGGAACTGAGTAGGGACAGTGTACGGAACCAGATGTGCAGTGTGGGTGTGCATACACACTTCAGTCAGTTTCAATACAGCCCAGCCAGCAAGAGATCCCAGTGCCCTGATGAGGAGGTAGTAATAGGGAAGTTATACCTGGCATGGCCAACCAAGAAGCCTGGAACTTCTGAAATCCTTTGGCAAAGTTTAGAAGCTAGTTCTAAACCATCAAAGTTCTCAGCATATGTTAGCCCTGTTCAAATGCCATAGCGGATTCCAGATGTAGGTGTCTGTAATAAAGATCTGACTTAAATCAAATACACTAGACTAGAAAACCAAAGTTATGAATGTTAATACAACTTTCATTATAAGGGTGATGCTTTCTGTTTGTTGTTTTTTCCATGTGTGTGTGTGTGTGTGCATGTGTGTGTCTTCAATTCAGTGTTGACTCCTGGTGATTGCCCAAACAAGTCCCTGCAATTTCCTTGGCAAGATTTCTGAAGTGGCTTGCCATTGCCTGCTTTCTAGGGCTGAGAGGAAGGGACTGGTCCAAGGTCACTCACTTTGTGCCTGAGGTGGGAGTAAAACACGTGGATTCCCAATTTCTAGCCTGAGGCCTTAACCGTGACTACACCAAAGTGACTCTCATTGTAAGGTTATTGTCACCGAATCTTGCAAGTCTGAATGCACTCCCCCCTCCCTCCCTGAGGTCTTGTGGTCTTGTCTCAGACACGCAACGTCTGGCCCAGATTCAGGTTTCTTTTATCTGACCATTGTCTTGGTTGCAGCTCTTCCTTCCGCTCGTCAGGGTTATTCCTTCTGCCTATTACAGTGGGAATTGAAGGAGGGTCATGAGGGGAGGATAAGAGATTGTGGAGAACCAAGGTTTCTTCCGTAAAGAAATCAACATGGTAGCCATGACTGCACGATCAAACTCTTGTTCCTCTTTTCATACCAGGCTTATGAAAGGGGTGGATGTTTGAGTGAAGAACTGCAGGCACTATCTTTGGCATGTGTGCACACGCACACACACATGCACACACATAACCACAAAGAACACACCTATTTGTGCATTTCCTGGGTAGGTTTACCTTAGAAGCTTCTTCCTGCCCGAAACTGCTCTGTGGGATGGATTCATATGTGTTGATATGCAGGTAGTTCTTGACTTACGACCACAACCCAACATTTATGTTGCTAAGTGAGATATTGGTTAAGTGAGAGCCTGAGTGGGGTAGGAGGCTAATGCCTCCTACTATGGCAGCATTTAACATCCAGCTGCCTGCAATTACTGCGAGTTCAATTCTCACCAGGCTCAAGCCTTCCATCCTTTCTAAGGTAGGTGAAATGAGGACCCGGTTTGGGGGGGCAATAAGTTGACTTTGTATAAATATACAAAAGTATGAAGGCTATTGCTTAATGCATTGTAAGCCGCCCTGAGTCTCCGGAGAAGGGCGGCATATAAATCAAGTTAAAAAAAAAAGTAAGTTTTGCCCCATTTTACAACTTGTCTTGCCACAGTTGTTAAGTGAATCACTGCAATTGTTAAATTAGTAACATGGTTGTTAAGTGAATCTGGCTTCCCCATTGACTTTGCTTGTCAGAAGGTCTTAAAAGGGGATTATGTGATCACGGGACACGGCAAGTATGAGTCAATTTTGTTCATGTGACCATGGGGAGGCTGCAACAGTTATAAGTGTGAGAAATGGTCATAAGTCACTTTTTTCAGTGCATTGTAACTTTGAACAGTCACTAAACAAACTGTTGTAAATTGAGGACTAGCTGTATTTTGAAATCGATCACTTCTCTGGAGTTTTAAGCCACCTTGGAACACTTCCTATCCTAAAAGGAGAGAAATAAGAGGAACCATTAATATAAATACAATGTTTAAGTACTTATTTTCTCCAATTAAGACATTTGACAGAATGCACCAACCTTGTCACGTGGTCATTAAAGTTTATCATCTTGTAAATCTTGCTTTGCTAGAATCCAACTATCTGGGATGCAAAAATTTCCGGCTGATAGCAGCCTTCTAGAGAGAAAAAAAACTGTTTATGCTTTAAGAAAAGTTTATGGTTTTGGCAGTTTTTGTTATTGTTCTTAATTTTTTTCCTTCCTACCCACAGAGTTCTATTTTTAAAAAGTTCTGGCTGCTTCTACCGAAACCCTGTGCCTGGAAGGACAGCTGTGCATATTTGACATCACAGCACAGAGAAGATCGTTCCTGGCTATCCCCAGTCCTGGTCTAGGAGCTACCTAGACTCTTTTTGTTCTTCTGTTTATTCCAAGACTTACTTGGGTGAGAGGCTCCGGACAGGATCTGGGGCTGATTTCCCCCGTGAGACGTGCCAGGGTCAGCTTGTGCTGCAGGTCAAGCAAGAACAAAAATCTTTAAATAATGCATGAGTTTCCCACCCCTTTTTCCTTTCCGGTCTGTTAATTTTAGATGCACACAAAGAGAGGGGTCTTGCAGGGACCGAAGCCAAAATGAGATTTCCTTTAACCTGATTTAGTGCCAAATGTTTGGATCGGCCGCCCACTTTCCAGCTCTCTTGCTGAGTTGGTAGATTTTGGCTAATCTTGAAAAGGTTGAGTTAATAATCAGAATAGAGCTGGAAGGGAGATTGGAGGTCTTCTAGCTCAAGCAGGAGAACCTATACCCGGGACAGCGAACCTATGGCACAAGTGCTACGGGTGGCATGCAAGCTGTTCCACCAGGGGTAAAATCCAGCAGCTTCTGATAGGTTCTGGAGAACTGGTAGTGGAAATTTTGAGTAGTTTGGAGAATTGGCAAATACCATCTCTGGCTGGCCCCAGAGTGGGGAGGGAATGGAGATTTTGCAGTATCCTTCCCTTGCCACACCCACCAAGCCACGCCCACAGAACCGGTAGTAAAAAAAATTGGATTTCACCACTGTGTTCCACTGGTTAATTGTCCTCACTGTTGGAAGTTTCTCCTTAATTCTAGGTTGCTTCTCTCCTTGATTAGTTTCCATCCATTGCTTCTTGTCCTACGCTCAGGTGCATTGGAGAATAAGTTGACCTCCTCTTCTTTGTGGCAGCCCCTCAAATACTGGAATCCTACCATCATGTCACCCCAAGTCCTTCTTTTCTCTAGTTAAATTGGATTTGGTGAAATCCTGGATGAGCAGCTATCACAAAATCCCAGGGACGTACAAAGCTGAAAAACAACCCAGAAGAAGACAATAACAAATCCCTTCCATATTTGTCCAAAAAGCCCTGTGTGGATGTGACTCTGGGGCCACAGAAGTTGAGCTCTATTTGAGGAAAGTTTTATCTTTTTGGACCAGGAGAGGCGGAAATTATGTTTCCTCAATTCTGTCCTCTCTGGCTGTTGTTCAGCCTGTGTCAAACCTGAAGGCAATAAGCTCCTTGAACTAAAACCTGGTCTTGTGTTCTTGCTAAAATATCATGTGCAAAGATGGCCTGTTACAGATTACAAACAGCTGCTACTTATTGTTAACATCTCAATGACCACTGGATGACACCAAAAGAGATACAGGTTGAGATATATTTGAGTTATGATTGTAATGGAGCCTGGGAATTTCTGTCCTGTATCATGATGGTCGTAAGTCAAGACACCCACACGACCGACCTGATTTTATGACATTTTTGGTGGCAGTCATAAAGAGAATGCAGCTGTCATTAAGCGAACACAGCAATCGTGAAGTGAACCCATTATCACAATAGGCATTTTTCCCCCCAGAAATCCAACATAAAAGCATTTCTTCAGCTAATGAATATTATCAATTGCAGTCACGTGACTGCAGGCTGCCGCAAACTGACTGGGATGGTATAAGATCACTTGGCTTGGGCAGGGGGCTGGACTGGAAGACCTCCAAGGTCCCTTCCAGACTTCTGTGATTCTGATTCAAATGCAGGCCAATTGCTGAACACTCAAAATGTAGTTATGTGAATGCAGGGGGGACTTCAAATCTGGGCGTCATGTCTCTTTTTGAGGGTCTGTTGTAACTTTGAGCAGTTGCTCAGCGACCATTTATCACTACTTGTAAAGCAAACTCTAACTCAACCATCTAGTGGCCATCTGGATTCCTGTGGTGCAGATCTTAGACTAGTTGATGAAATGGAACTATAAGAAAAGGAAGAAATACAGATAACTCGCATGTAATTATTTGGAAAGAAGAAAGAGAGGGTCATCAAGAGAACAGACGGCTGAATCTCACTCTGATTCTCTGGTCTATGAAAGTGGCCACAACCTTCACCGTCAGTCCACAGGTGGAATGAGAAAAATGAGCAACCTTGAGGAAGAACCTCCATCAAGACAATGAAATCTGAGTCTGGGCCAGAAATATAATTTGAGAAAACATCTCAGATGGGATCCTCATCGTCATTGCAAAGATAAAAGGAGAAGACTTGCAAGATTTTGTTAATATCTCCTTACAGGTAGTCCTCAACTTACGACCACAATAGAGCCCAACCTTTCTGTTGCTAAGTTGTTAAGTGAATTTTGTTCCATTTTATTATCTTTCTTGCCACAGTTGTTAAGTGAATCATTGCAGTTGTTGAGTCAGTAACACGGTTATTAAGTGAATCTGGATTCTCCATTGACTCTGCTTGTCAGAGGGTTGCAAAAGATGATCTGCATGACTCTGGGACACTGCAACCATCGTAAGTGTGAGTCAGTTGCCAAGTGTATGAATTCTGGTCACGTGATCATTGGGGTGCTGCAACGGTTGTACTCGGGGTGAATGCTCCCGGTTCAGCCAAACCAGTAGCTATGGCGGCCCGAGGCTCCGCCCACCCACCCGGTCATTGTTACTTCCTGGTTTTAACCAGGAAGTAACCTGTTTTTTACCCTCTGCGCATGCGCAGAAGGGTTTGCGCATGCGCAGAGGGTCCAAGCATGCATGTGACATGCACGTGCGAGTGAAGCGAGTCTGTATGTACAACACGTGCACTTCCGAGCCGGTTGGGAAGGTAAGTAGATTTCACCCCTGGTTGTACTGCAAGTGTGAAAAATGGCCATTAGTCACTAAATGAACTGTTGTAAGTCGAGGACTACCTGTATAATAAAAGTTGTATTTGCATTCGTAATTCTGGTTTCCTAGTCTGGTCTCCCTTGAAGGCGGACAGTTGGCTAGACCAGAATATATTCAATGCCCGTGTCCCTTCCTTCATGCATTCCCCAACCTATTAGCTAGATGTCTATCTCTATATTCTCAGGCATCCAGATCCTGGTTGTCCCAAAGGTGCTTTTTTTTTTTCAAGAGGCAACTGGACTTTCTGGTTTTTCTTTGGAGATGTTTCATTTCTCATCCAAGAAGCTTCTTCAGTTCTAAAGAAGCTTCTTGGATGAGAAGCGAAATGTCTTTAAGAAAAACAAGGAAGTTCAGTTGCCTCTTGAAAAAAGCACCTTTGGGACAAAACTATTAGCATCTCACAAAACATCGAAGACATGGTTGTTTCCCCAAGCATTCGAGTCAGGAGGTTGATAATCTTGTCAGAGTCATCCAGCCTGGAAGTAAAGAAGAATGCTCCATCCCTGGAGATTTTCAAGAATAGACTGGAGAGCGATTTGTCCAGAATTGTACAAGATCTCCTGCCATAGACTAAGAGGACTCTCCTGCTTGAGCAGGGGAGTAGACTAGATGACTTCCAAGGTCCCTTCCAAGTCTGTTATTCTATTCTATTCTAAACCTCCAAGGTCCCTTCCACCCCATGATTCTATGTTGGTGAGACAAGTCTATGGTCTGTCCTAGAATGCTGGGTGATTATCATTGGTGGGTGTGTTTGTTTTAATCTTGTAAAATATACAGAGTCACTTGAGATGAGCGGCTCTATAAATCATGTACATTAATTGATTCATTCATTCATTGGCCATCAGTTCCTTGGGTGTCGTCTAGGTCCTCTATTTCCAACTCTCCCTCCCTCCCTTTCTCAGACTGGTGAGACTCAATCAGATATCTTGTATTTGGAGCTTGTGAGCCAACATCACCAACAGACAGGCAGGAGTTGGAAAATTACAGCATCATTCTTATTCTCACTCACTCACTCTCTTTCTCACCTTCTCTGCTTTTCTGTAATTGGCCAGCCAGTTGCTCTTTCCACTGTTTCCAGTTGTCCTGCATTTTAGTTTGTTTGCTTTGTTAGTTTACTGTGAAAAATGGAAACTACAAAGAAATAGGGAAAGGGAAAGAATAGAAAATATGGTGATGAATATTAAAATAGGATTTTGCAAGGTAGCGTCAGATCTCAAGAACCAAGGATGACACATGCAATTACTTCTGAGTAGTTTCTTTACAGTTGTTTGCCTACAGACAGAATCTTGCCAGACTCAAGCAACTATCTGCATAACTACAATCTACTCTGTGAACTGCTGTCTTAGCCCTCTTCCTGCCTACCAGACATCCCAAGTTCCACAGCCTCTTTGCCCTTTGGGAAACAAGCTACGGGTACATTCCACCACAGGTCAACATCCACTAGCCTGCCGTGTGTTTTATGTTATGAAACATTTTTCAAATCATGCCATGAAGTTAAGAGTGGTTGCAATTTTCCATTCAAGTAGTAAACAATTTGGAATGACATTTTCTTGGCACAAACATTAGAATAGAAAAATGGAAGGTGAAGGAAGACACTATAGTTATAATCATTTTCTTCCCTGAAAAGTTGAACTTCTATCATCTTTTAAGACAAAGATACATGAATGGAGTGTTGAGGAGAGGAGAGGGCATTTTTCCATAAAAGAGAAGCCACAAAATGGTCAGAGCTAGAATGCAGAAGTGGGGCAAGCTAGGAAATAATATTCTTCAATATTGAACAACTTGAGTTAATTTACATAGAAATTTAGGGATATTGCTGTTTGCTCTACCAGTTTGCTCTTTCACAACAGCTGGTTGTGTTGATAACAGCAGGAAATTCAACAATCTGCAACAATGATCTACTGATGGATGTACTGGAAAAGTTATGAAGAAATTACTTTTTGTTTAAAAGAAAGAAATTATGCTATTCAAATGGCTTCTTTGTCTACTTTCATTTCTGAGTGATGGTTAATAAGGTAGGCTATGTTTAAGTTTACAAAAGAGAAAGCTGCTGGAGACCAGTAAATTGAGGCCTATTTTTATTATTTACTAGCAAAGTCTAATAATTTGCTGAAGTTATAAAGGGGAAAATTAGATTTCTCTCATGTTCCAAAAGCGCCATCTAGTGGAAAAGAAGATCTATGACAAGACACCGGTCTTCCAAATGCTTCCAAAACACCAGACATTCTTGCTTACGACTGTGGCCTGCGGTATGCAACTCTTTCTTGTGTGAATAGAGCAATGAACCACTTCGTATGAGCCATTGCCTTCTTTAGAAGAGGAGGGATGCAGAAGAGAAAACAAGTCAGGCTTCTATTTAGAAGCAGCCAGCAAACAAAACCAAGAGAGAACCTTAGATACGCCTGGGATATTTGCACTCTAGCCTGGAAAATTCCCTTTGGGCTGGAGGTTCCTAAGGTCATGTCCAGTGCTGCAAGATCCCTTCCTATCCTGAACTAGCCATTCCATTTTTTGCACACAAAGAGACATTGTTTGAGATCCATTGCTGTATTCAGAATACAGAATAACAGAGTTGGAGGGGACCTTGGTGATCTTCTAGTCCAACCCCTTGCTCAAGAAGGAGACCCTATAATTTCCAGATAAGTGGCTGTCCAGTCTCTTCTTCAAAACCTCCCACGCACAAGTTCTGGATGCAAGCCGTTCCACTGGTTAATTGTTCTCATTGTTAGGAAACAACCTTAGTACTAAGTTGGATCTCTCTTTAATGATCTTCCATTTTGTTCTTATTCTGTCCTCAGGTGGTCTGGAGAATAAATTGAATAAATAGATGGGATACAATGATACATGATATTAACAATGAGACTTCAGTGCACAGAGATGGAAGCTCTCACAGATTTCTACAATGGGAGAATGGATGGTAAAATTAGTGGAGTTGACAGAGATGGTGAAACTGCTTAGAAGGGAGGGAGGGAGGGAGGGAGGGGGGAGGGAGGAAGGGGAGAGGGGCGGAGGAGGAAGTGGTGGAAGATTTGGCTACTGAGTGGATAAATTTGGTCTGGAGATGCAACATCCAGAATGTGCACCTGGCAGATCCTTGAAGAGAGGAGAAAATAGAGTGACACCATAAAAGTTGCCATATAATAAAATGAATCCCAAATCTTCAGTGGCCGGGGAATTATAGGAGCAGAGATGATCCAGGCAGATCTTGTGATGACTCCATCAATAACAGCTCAGGGAAGAGCCTCCAGCTTCACCAGAGAGAAAGAACTGAGAATAGAGATGCTATTTAGTCAATGAATTCTAACCAACAGAATGAAATATTCTGAAACAGGACAGATTTTATTGACTGAGTCAGAGAAAAGCATCGCTCTAGATTGCAATTTGAAAAAAAATTATACATTTTTAGAGATAGCTCTCTGTTTCATGTTCAAATATTAGTTTATCCAGATGCTTCTTTTCATGTCCAGAAAAATCACTGAATGTATCCCAATTCTCAGCAGAAGGAATGTCACTGTCAGTTGTAGTCCAACACAAAGCATTCGGCTAGAACTTTGCCTTAATTTCACCATAGAATAATTCCATCTCCATCCCACAAATCGCTTTTAAAAAATGCATTAAAACATTTTAAAATGGAACAAAGGAGGAATTTTCGGACAGTGAGAATGATTAATAGAACAGCTTGCCTCCCAGAGCTGTGGGTGCCCCATTGCTGGAGGTTTTCAAGAAAAGATTAGACATTCATCTGGGATGGTATAATATGTCAAGCCTTTGGCAGGGGGTTGGACTAGAAGACCTCCAAAGTCTCTTCCAGCCCTGTTATTCTATGATTCCAAGTGTTTTCATGCACATGTGTATGTGCACACACACACACACACTCTGATAGTTTTATGAAATCATTTTGCTGGTATATTCACTATAGAAGGGCAGCAGTCTCAGTCTATGTTAGAAAAAGAAAATCAGAAATCTGATAGCATCTTTTCCAACTAACCAATTTTATTAGAAGCAGATGCAGGCAGAAGACGAAGTCAGATTGTACTGGAAATTTTCACAGAAGTAAAATGTCACGAATAAAATAAAACAAAATTCCTCAAGAAGTCAATCTGGTACCTTCCAGGTGTATCACATAACTGGTTGGAAATCCCAGGAACTGCGGTCCAAATGGCAAAGAAATGCAAAGTTCAGATCTCAAAGCTACCTAGGATTAGAACATGGCTTCTGCAGTGCTTACTGTGAGCCACAAGGTGGCTCCATTGCTCCACAAAAGTGAAAAATGAACACAAGCAAAGCAATGAAGAAATCACACCTTTACAGGAATAAGACCCTGAACAATACCCCTATTAATAGAGGAGATCATTTGTAGCTCAGGTTGATCTTTGTACTCTCTGACTTTGGTTGTTTCTTTGCAGCGGTTTCATTACCCAACTAGCCAATTACAGTAGTCCTCAATTTATAACAGTTCTTTTAGTGACCGTTCAAAGTTACACTGAAGAAAGGGACTTACGACTGTTTTTCACACTTGCAACTGTTGCAGCATCCCCATGACTGCATGATCAAAATTCGGATGCTTGGCAACTGGTTCATATCTATTGCGCTTGCAGGGTCCTGGGGTCATGCAATGACCTTTTGCAACCTTTTGAGCAAAGCAAAATCAATGGGGAAGCCAGATACACTTAACAACCAGGTACCCAAAATTGGGTCATGAAATGTCTACAAACAACTGATCTCACAGAAGGCCAAGAACCCCACAATGCCCATATTTTGTTTCTTCTGCAAAATCTTCATCAAAAATAAAATACTTTAAAGGTTTAACATGTCTGCTGCTTGCAGAGGATTGCCTTGTGTTAAACTATTTTTTTTTTTACCTCTGTTGTATGAGCCATTGTAATCCATACCATTGTACAAAGTTAGCACCCACCCCTCTCCTAGAAGAATGAAATATTTTTAGGAAATATTAAAAAGGCAGAATATTATAGTTTTCCTAAAAGAGAAATTTAAAAATCTTAGGGGAGACAGAAACTCAGAGCTTCAGCTCCCTGACCCCAGCAGATATTTGATGCCCATTGAGAAGGACTGGGCCAGCCTATCTACAAAACAAAAAACCTTCATCTCCAGGGTGATGGGATTAAGACATGACCCTCCAGGACATAACAGGATTATCTAGCAGCAGAGCTCACCACATTTCAAAATCACCTGGGGACATTGCATCACCCTCCAGGCTTCAAATAAACTTCTCAGGCAGCCTACAGAGTTAGCTATGACTCCTACAACAGCCAATAGAATACATGTTCTTGCACAGGAACAGGAAGCTCAAGGGCAGGGCCCAAGAGAAGGTATAAATAACCCTCACTCTCTACTCCATGTGATCAGCTGCACCAGGACCATGTGCTTGATGGTTTTGCTTCATTAAACCATCTTTCCCATCAGCCTCCAGGTTTCCAGTGTCTTTCTCCCCACTTGGAACTGAACCAGATGGATTTTTCTTCCAACACCATAAAACACTAGACTATATGTAGGGTTTCTGAGAGGGTTCATGTTCATTATTTATTTATCCCAATTATTCCTATCACAATCAACCACATTCTTGATAGTTTAAAAATACGTGCATATAACGTACGTAGTAATATGTCCACAGAAGAAAAACACATTAGATGAATTATTAAATCAAATCTATGGAAGTGTAAGAACAAAAATGATCTGTTCCTCTATACCGAAATTATCCTTCAACTGCCACTGAATCCAGTGTATTCAGATTTGGAAAGGGGCATCTGAAACGTCAAAATGTACTTTGTGCACCAATGATTTACATTAAAGCATTTTGACACACACACGCAGTCAGTCAGACTTAGAAAAAAGCATTCGCATTATGAAGGGAGGTGAAAAATGACTCTTGTTTCTTTTGTTCATTCTAGATGAAACCATGATGTCCTGAAGAAACATAAGAAAATAAAGAATAAATAGGCATAAGAAAGGAGCTCAAATTGCAGGATCCAATCTGGGTTGGTCACTGGGGTGAAAGGTTTTGTATTCTGAGCTTTCGGACTCGTGCTGGAGCCCATCCTCAGGGAACTTCTCTATGAAGAAGTTAATGACCAGAAGAAGAGAGCAAATTAAATTCCTGGGGAAGAGACACAGAGAAGTTCCCTAAGGATGGACTCCAGCACGAGTCCGAAAGCTCGGAAAACAAAACTTCTAGTCCCAGTAATCAACCTGGATTGGATTCTGCAACATTATCCTGGGACACGTATATTCACTTTCATGAGAAACTCAAGTGTGGAGCCAAGACAAGTGGAAAAGATCTTCTCCAACTGGATCCTCTTCAAATGAGCTTGATTGTCTGGGGTGTTGGGGGAGAATTGTCTAACCATCTGCAGAGCAGTATGCTGAAAATAGTGGCCTTAATAACGTGAACTGTTCTCGGAATAATACAATGGTCTCACCCGTTGCATTCCTGCTTCCATCAGCAATTGCTGCCAGATGCTACAAAGGAAATGGAAGACCTCTAAAGCTCAGGAAACTTCCCCAGGGATTTAATTTCTTTTCTTCCTCTAGCCATAAAAGCTGTTTAGGGCCACTCAGTGGGCCTAATGTATTGGGGGGGGGAGGCAGAAAGAAGGAGGGGGAGGGGGAGGGGGAGCGGGAGCGGGAGGGGGAGGGGGAGCGGGAGGGGGAGAGGTTTACTCACCACACATCTGACAGCAGGTGCAAAATGGTTTCTCAGAAAAATAAATAATAGTGTTGGATATCAAACTATAGTGATAGGAGTTGTAAAACACTACAGGAATGTAAGGCCCACAAAAAAGGAATGAGAATTATCATGCAAATGTACCGGTTACTGTTCCATGTCTGTATTTGGTAATGGGACATACAGTAGGACATGGACCCAGGGGATGGGGGAGGGGCACAGCAGAAAAACATATTGGAAGGGGCCGTGGATTTTAAAAAGTTGAGAAACAGGGGTCTAGAGTAGAGAAGTGATGACTATTTAACCAGAAACAGCAAAGCTTTTTGTGCAGGCAAAGATTATCCACTTGGGATCAGATCAGTCCTTGAGCTTCATGGTTTTGTTTCATTCCTGGGATGCTGGAGCTGGAAAGCTTCCATGATTAGAAACTGGTTTATCTTGAAGATGCCACAAGTATGTTACCAACTGATTAAAGGGTTGTCTTCCTTAAACAATTTAACTAGAGCATCTGCTGAGAAAGAAAGAGAAAGGAAGGGTCTGCCACAAAGAAGAAGGGATTATTTTCCCAAGCTCCAGAAGGCAGGACAAGAAGCAATGGATTGAAATTAATGAAGGAGAGAAGCAATCTGAAATTAAGGAGAAACTTCTTAACAGTGAGAACAATTAACCAATGGAAGAATTTGCCTTTGGAAGTTGTGGGCGCTCCATCACTGGAAGTTTTTAAGAAGAGACTGGACAGCCACCTATTTGAAATGGTATAGGGTCTCCTGCTTGAGAAGGTGGTTGGACTAGATGATGTCCAAGGTCCCTTCCAGCTCTATTCTGATTGATTGAAGGTTCTGTGTTTGAACCCACTGATCTGGCTTCTGCTGATTATAGCCATTCAGCTGAGAAACGCTCACATTTGTGAAATTTCCAAACAAAATGTCTATAGAGATTGTCAATCATCCAGATCATGGTTGATTTTCAGTTCTGTCTAAATGGCGGGGAATAGAATTTATAGGATTTATATTCTTAATAATTCTTATTCTATTAATGTATTTATATTCTTTGGAATCCTTCTATTCCCCACCAGGCTATCATCTTCTTAAGCTTTTATCCTTCCCTACCTTCCTCCAATTATTAAATTGGGGATTCTGTAGATGCAACATAGCTGAGTCCTTCTTCAAGGAAGCCAATGCACAGCAATTTGGAGATGGTTCTGCTTTGTTGAGTCTTCTCTTCCAATGTTTTCCAAGACATAATCACGCCTCTCAAAAACACAACAGGAAATACAGCCAGATGAATATCAATGGGGATTCACAATCATCCAGGTCATGGTTGTCTCAAAGGTATTTTTCCAAAAGGCAACTGGACTTTCTTGGGGGGTGGGGGGTGGGGTTTCCTTGAAAATGTTCTGAACTGAAGAACCTTCTTGGATGAGAAGCGAAACTTTTTCAGGGGAAAAAACAAGGAAATCCAGTTGCCTTTTGGAAAAGCCCTTTTGGGATTTCCAAACAGAAGAAACATTTCTGCATCCTAAACTCAGGAACTTAGGATAACCATAGTGTTCCCCATGCATAATATGTATGAGATCAAGCAACTGCAGAGGTTAGAGCAGCTGTGGGTAGACTGCTGTTTTGTTGGTTTAGCCCCAACTGTGAAGACTGGAACATCTCTATCCTGTTACCTGCCCCTTTGTCCCACTTTTCTTTATGCAGTCTAAATTAGGGGTGAAGCTTCTAACAGGATGCATTTGTTCCATAAATGAAATCATAAATAAATGAAAGCAAATCCCTTAAACATCTAACTCCAAATAAGGAAGGTTTCCTTTAAATACAATTTGATTTCAGTGGCTGGAATCTTATCAGATGGAGCCATGAGTTCATTTATTAAGAATGAGTGCAATCTGGGAAAAGTGATATATGGTTGGTAAGCCATGATGTATCTGTCATGTGTGCATATCCTGTTCTGTTGTGTGTCATTTTGGCTGAATTCATACATTTCATTAAGCCATAATATGGTGTCTTATTTTTATCTTAGAAATGCTGGCTGGGGAATTTGGGGAGTTGAAGTCCACAGATCTTAAAGTTGCAATGGTTGGACCCCCTTGGTCTAGACCAGTGATGGCTAACCTTTTTGCCATCACGTGCCAAAAGCAAGGGGAAGTGCAGGGAGGTCACCCACGTATGTGCCCACACCCATAATCCAATGCGCCCCACCCCTGCACATGCATGCCCCCCTGCTTTTAGCACGTGATGGCACAGTGGGCCCAGAAGGCCTGTTTTTCACCCTCCAGAGGCTTTCTAAAAGCCTGGGGAGGGTGAAAACAGCCTTCCCCACCCCCCCAGAGGCTGGTAACAGCCCATTTTCCAACTTCCAGTGGAACCGAAAGGCCCAAAAACCAGCTGGCCAGAGCACACATGTGCATTGGAGCTGAGCTATGGCAACACTCGCGTGCCCATTGATATGGCTCCGTGTGCCACCTGTGGCACCCGTGCCATAGGTTCGCCATCACGGGCCTAGACTCTAGACTCTAGTAGGTAAAGTATGAGGCATCCAAAGACTCTGAGTTCTAATCCCATCATAGGCGCAAAGTCATTTGGGTGACTTTAAGGCAGACATTCTCCCTCAGCCCTCAGCAGTGGCAAACCACTTCTGAAACCAAGGGATTTATCCAGGTAGTCACCAGGAATCAACACTAGCTTGAATGCACAAACAAATAAACAAAACAAAAAATCCTCCATGAACCAAATTGATTCCCCCCTCTCGCAGGTGTGGCCCCTTACACTTCCAAGGGCTTATCTCGATGATGGACTTTGGAGTCCAGAGAGATGGCATGGGGCAAGGAAGGGTTTATGGGGGTTTTTAGATAGATTTTTTAAGATTTTAAGGGGTGGGAGGGGGGTTAATAATATTTATTTCTTAAATAATTTTAGACAGTTGACCAGTGGGGATGGGGGCGGGGAAATCCACCAAGGTCAGAGCATAGCCCGGCACGGGGCAACGGCTGGGGAGGTGCAGAATGAGGGACTGGGGAGAAAATGGGGAGTGACATCCAGGAGGGTTGTACCATCTGCACGGTAGATGGGAGGGGCAGATACGACGGGAGTAGGGGGCCACATCATGTGTTGGGGGTGCGCACTCGCTATTTGAGAGCGATTGCTCACCCCGGCCCCAAGGCTCTGCCCAGTTACTAGGTGGCACAGATTCTCAGGACCCAGGCCTTCGACTGATGCTGTGCAATGCCAGGTCCGTAATAAATAAGGCCCCCCTCATCCACGACCTTATACATGAGGAGGGAGCGGACCTGGCAGGTATTACGGAGACCTGGTTGGGCCCGGAGGGTGGTGTCCCTCTGACTGAAATGTGCCCACCAGGTTTCAGAGCATTTCATCAACTGAGGGCCTATGGGAGGGGCGGGGGGGTGGCGGTTATTATAAATGAGGATCTGGGTCTGAGGGAGACCACTGTGCCACAGATCGCCGGATGTGAGTCCCTCTTTGTGAGATGGGGTCATGGGGTTCAGATGGGCTTGCTGCTTGTGTACCTGGCTCCCTGCCACATAGCAACAGCCCTGCCTGAGCTACTCGACGTGGTAGCCGCGGTGGCGGTTGAGACACCCAGGCTTTTAGTCATGGGTGACTTTAACTTGCCATTCCCTGGCAAAACGTCTGAGGCGGCCCGGCAGTTCATGGCTTCCATGACGGCCATGGACCTGACCCAGTTAGTGCATGACCCCACTCACAGAGGAGGACACACTCTGGACTTGATTTTTGTCTCTGGCCAGTGGTTGAGTGGTCGAGTTGTAGGGGATATAGACATCAAACCCTTGTCATGGTCTGACCACTCACTCCTCCGCCTAGATCTTCAAACCGCTACACCCCGCCGCAGGGAGGCGGACCCTACTATATGGGTCCGCCCCAGGTGCCTGATGGACCCTGAGAGGTTCCAGACAGAGCTTGGGCCATTTCCTGAGGAGCTGGCACATGGCTCGGCAGAGGACCTAGTAGCTGCCTGGGATCGGGCGGCTGGTGGAGCCTTAGACCATGTCGTGCCTTTGCGGCCTCTGACCCGGTGCCGATCCCGTGCAGCTCCCTGGTTTACCAAGGAGCTGAGGGAAATGAAGCACCGGAGAAGATGCCTAGAGAGCGGTTGGAGGGCCAGTCATGCTGAATCTGATCGAACACTGGTAAGGTCACATATTAAGACCTACCTAGTGGCAATAAAGGCGGCAAAGTCTAACTACTTTTCCGCCTCTATTGCGTCATCAGGGAATCGTCCAGCCGCCCTGTTTAGGGTGACCCGCTCCCTGCTCCATCCGGGAGTGCGGGAGGATCCCTTGGAAGGCAGGGCGGAAGAATTTGGGCAATACCTGTATGACAAAATCGCGCAGATCCGGGGGGACTTGGACTCCGACTGGGTAGATCAGGGCAGGGTAGCAAGGACTAGTCTTGAGAGTATCACCTGGGAAGAGTTTGACTCTGTGACTCCCGATGATGTGGACAAGATTTTGGGGAGACTTACTGCGGCCACATGTTCATTGGACCCGTGTCCCTCCTGGTTGGTACTGGCTTCCCGGGAGGTTACACGTGGCTGGCTCCAGGGCATTATTAATGCTTCATTGAGTGAGGGTCACTTCCCTGCTGCCTTGAAAGAGGCGGTGGTGAGGCCTCTCCTCAAGAAGCCGTCCCTGGACTTGGCATTATTAGCCAACTTTCGTCCTGTCTCCAACCTTCGCTTTATGGCGAAGGTTGTTGAGAATGTGGTCGCACGACAGTTCCCACAATTCTTGGAGGAAGCATCCTATCTAGATCCGTTCCAGTAAGGTTTCAGGTCTGGGTACAGCACGGAAACGGCATTGGTCACGTTGGTTGATGATCTCTGGAGGGCTCGGGACAGAGGTTGCTCCTCTGTTCTGGTCCTGTTAGATCTCTCAGCGGCTTTTGATACCATTGACCATGGTATCATGCTGCATCGGTTGGAAGAGCTGGGGGTGGGAGGCACCGTGTTGCGGTGGTTTTCCTCCTTTCTCTCCGACCGGTCGCAGTATGTGTTGACAGGGGGGCAGAGGTCGACCTCGAGGCCTCTCATCTGTGGAGTGCCGCAGGGATCGGTCCTCTCGCCCCTTCTGTTCAACATTTATGTGAAGCCGCTGGGCGAGATCATCCGTGGTTTTGGGGTGAGATACCATCAGTACGCTGATGACACTCAGCTGTACATCTCCACCCCAGACCACCCCAACGATGCCCTTGAAGTGATGTCCCAGTGCCTGGAGGCTGTGCGGACCTGGATGGGGAGGAACAGGCTCAGACTCAACCCCTCCAAGACTGAGTGGCTGTGGCTCCCGGCATCCCGATATAGTCAGTTGACTCCATCGCTGACTATTGGGGGCGAGTCTTTGACCCCCACAGAAAGGGCTCGCAAACTGGGAGTCCTCCTGGATAGGCAGCTGTCCTTAGAGGACCATCTGATGGCTGTCACCAGGGGGACTTTCTGTCAGGTTCGCCTGATTCGCCAGTTGCGGCCCTTTCTTGATCAGGATTTCCTGTGCACAGTCACTCACGCCCTTGTCACCTCTCGCCTTGATTACTGTAATGCTCTCTACATGGGGCTCCCCTTGAGGGGCACCCGGAGGCTCCAACTGGTCCAGAATGTGGCCGCGCAGGTAGTGATGGAGCAACGTGGTGCTCCCATGTAACACCACTCCTGCATGAGCTGCACTGGCTCCCAGTGGTCTTCCGGGTACGTTTCAAGGTGTTGGTTATCACCTTTAAAGCGCTCCATGGCATAGGACCTAGTTATCTACAGGACCGTCTACTGCCACAGACGACCTCCCATCGACCCGTGCGCTCCCACAGAGAGGGCCTCCTCGGGGTGCCGTCAGCCAAACAATATAGGCTGGCGACCCCCAGGGGGAGAGCCTTCTCTGTGGGGGCACCTACCCTCTGGAATCGGTTACCCCCCCAGATAAGGAAAATCCCAGACCTCAGTGCCTTCCGTCGTGCCCTGAAAACTTACCTCTTCAAACAAGTCGGGCTGGCTTAAGCAGTATTTTAAATTTTAAATTTTATGGGGATTGGTATTTTTAATTTGAGCCGAAATTTATTATTCTATTTTTAATTGTTCTTATTGTTTATATTATGTGTTTTTTAATTCCGGCTGTACACCACCCTGAGTCCTCAGGGAGAAGGGCGGTCTATAAATTTAATATAAATTAATTAATTAATTAATTAATTAATTTTTTTAGAAATCATGAATTTAAAAATTATGGCTTAATTCGAAGTATCAGCATAGCAACAAAAGGCTCTCTGCCTTAATTGCAAAAACTGGTTTAATTCAAATATGGGTTATTCTAGGGTTCCTCAACCATTTTGATCCGTTAGAAATATAGGAAGCATATTTTGGGTAGTCTCACAAAATGGCTGCCCAACTGAATATGGCCCATTGCAAAATATTTCTTTCTCAAAAGGGAATTAATCCCCTGGTTAATTGCTCCCTATCTCCTCCCTCTAGAGTGCTTTCTACCATCTTGGTTTATTCCTGATTTCTTTCTGGGCAGTCAGCACCTTTCCAAGCAAAGCATTTTCCTTCATGAAGGTGTTTAAGTTCTCAGTAATTTGATCCAAAGCTGTTCTACACAAGTTGTGTATGATGGTTGCACAATTAAATAACCACACAGAGTGGCTTTCTTGAATCTCTCATCATCCAGCCCTAAAGGTCACATAGATTATGCCATGGCTGAAACAAAATGTTGTTGACATTCATTTTACATCAAGCAACGTTCTCATCTCCTTGCTCCAAAAAGAGGAAGGAGCAAATCATAATGCTAGAGAATTTTAGATTCAAAAATGAGGAGACAAGAAAGAATCCCAAGCCGAACAATTATCTTAGAAACTAGCAGTTGCTGGAAGGCTAGATCTGATGCCATAGTAAAAGAGAAAAAAATCTGCTTTCTTCCTTTGCTGATTTATGGGCACATCTGCCTGGGGGAAGGGACAGAGGTCATTGGGTTGTTCTCCAGAGTTTTTTCCGAAGCAAATTAGTTACCAAAGAAGCAGTGAAAGAAAAGGAAACCAGGTGGATTTATGACAACAAACAAGGAAATACTGGGCTATTCACTAAAGTGATGTGTTTGTAGAGTTTTCCTGCCATGATTTTGTCATACAGGGTTCCACATATACTAAGCAAGAATGTCCCTTCCAATTTTGAGGACAATTTTTCTCCTTCCCTGCCTGCCTGCCTGAAGTCTTCAGAAATTAACAAGAATTCAGGAGGGTTACAGTTACACAGGGGCCATTACACACACACATCCATCCATCCATCCCATCCATCTTTTATCCAGCTTGAGCAGGAGGGTAGACTAGAAGACCTCCAAGATCCTTTCCAACTCTATTATTCTCAGGGTTGAACTTCCCATCACATTTCATAGGACTTAATTTCTATCCCCTGTCTTTATCATGGATCTTCTCCAAACCCCTTCAAATCCTCTGAATCCTTCTCAACTGGACAGATCAGTCAAGATGCAGTAAGCCAAGGTAGAATAACATGGAATAAGAATTCCCTGTCCTTTGCAAATTATACTTCTATTGGTGTGGCCTGAAATTGCATTTAGCTCTTTTTTGCAACCACATCATTTCTCCTGATAACACAGTTTGCAACCTTCTACATTTCTATCCTCTTTTTCAAATGTACCGTTACCAAACCAACCCTATTAGGTTCTTGTCCATCTGAATTTCAGTACATTTCTCCAGTTCACCAACATGGCTTGGCTTGCCTAGGTATTGCCATCTTCTGTTAAACAGTTTGTACAATATACTAGGCTATGGCAGGGTTATGGAGGCACAAATGATTACATCTCATTTAGAGATTCATCTGGTTGTATAAGTCAGCAATGCAGTGGTGAACCACCTTGTTCTAACTGAAGGAGCACATTCCATGAAGCAGACCCAGCTCCCAGTCAATTTCTACTTCCGCTCCCAAGTTGTAGTTCCACTGTGTAGTAATTTGTATCCTGACATGGGTATATTCACACAACATCTTTCTAGTAAGATGAACATGGTTCCTTTAGTTTTAACTTAGAATACTGTGCAAACTATTGTGATTGCTATACCAGACTTTATGGCTAACCATTATGAACCTAGCCTATTTGAAGCTTAGTAAACAACCCTAACTAATAAAGGAGACTATTTGTAGTTCAGGATTGACCTGAGGGGTACTTGGTGCTCTCTGAGCTTGTTTGTTTTCTTGCAGACATTTCATTACCCAAACTAGCACTGCTAGCACTAATGAGGTTACCTAGTTTGGGTTAAAATATCAGCAAGAAAACAAGCAAGCTCAAAGAGCATCAAGGATCCCTCAGTTCATAACTAAATACCTGTGAATGTGTGAATCCAGCAAGTATTTTCCCTGTCCATCAACACTGATGGCAGCTTCTGGTAAAAACAGGAAGATGCTCTGTCTAAATCAGGGGTGTCCAACCTTGGCAACTTGAAGACCTACAGTATGGACTTCAACTCCCAGAATTCCACAGGTCTTCAAGTTGCCAAGGTTGGACACCCCTGATCTAAATGATCAGGACATCATATAAAGCAGCTTATATGGTAAAATAGGAAATTACATTCAGAAACGCCTTCATTTATTCTGTATTCTGGTTTTCCGAGAAGCTGAGGGAGATGAAGCGCCGGAAAAGACGCCTAGAGAGCGGTTGGAGAGCCAGCCGGTCTGAATCTGACCTGACACTGGTAAGGTCTCATATTAAGGCCTACCTAGTGGTGATAAAAGCAGCGAAATTGGATTATTTTGCCGCTCTTATCGCGTCATCAGATAATCGCCCAGCCACCCTGTTTAGGGTGACCCGCTCCCTCCTCCATCTGGGAGTGTGGGATGACCCCTTGCAGGTTCGAGCTGAGGACTTTATACAGTATCTGCATGATAAAATCACTCAGATTCGGGAAGACTTGGCCGCTGACTGGGTTAGTTCAGACGAGATGACTGAGGCAGGTCTTGAGAGCGTTATCTGGGAGGAGTTCGCTCCCGAGGACATGGACAGGATCTTGGGACGGCTGAACGCAACCACATGTTTATTGGACCCGTGCCCCTCCTGGTTGGTACTGGCCTCCCGGGAGGTTACACGAGGCTGGCTCCAGGGGATTGTTAACACTTCTTTGAGTGAGGGTGTCCTGCTGGCCGCCTTGAAAGAGGCGGTGGTGAGGCCCCTCCTCAAGAAGCCCTCTCTGGATCCGGCTGTTTCGGCTAACTATCGTCCAGTCTCCAACCTTCATTTTATCGCGAAGCTTGTTGAGAGTGTGGTGGCGCAGCAGTTTCCCCAATACCTGGATGAAGCTGTCTATTTGGATCCGCTCCAGTCCAGTTTCAGGCCTGGGTACAGCACGGAAACGGCATTGGTCGCATTGGTGGATGATCTCTGGAGGGCTCAGGGTAGGGGTTATTCCTCTATCTGGTCCTGTTAGATCTCTCAGCGGCTTTTGATACCATCGACCATGGTATCATGTTGCGCCAGCTGGAAGGATTGGGGGTGGGAGGCACCGTTTTGTGGTGGTTCTCCTCCTATCTCTCTGACCGGTCGCAATCAGGGGGGCAGCCTTGTTTGTGGCACCTTGTTTGTGGGGTGCCACAAGGGTTGGTCCTCTCGCCCCTCCTATTCAACATTTATGTGAAGCTGCTGGGTGAGATCATCCGTGGTTTTGGGGTGGAGTTCCATCAGTACACTGATGACACTCAGCTGTACATCTCCACCCCAGACCATCCCAACGATGCCTTGGAAGTGATGTCCCAGTGCCTGGAGGCCGTGCGGGTCTGGATGGGGAGAAACAGGCTTCGACTCAACCCTTCCAAGACCGAGTGGCTGTGGCTGCCGGCATCCCAGTATAGCCAGCTGGTGCCATTGCTGGTTATTGGGGGTGAATCATTGGCCCCCATGGAAAGGGCTTGCAACTTGGGCGTCCTCCTGGACTCACGGCTGTCTTTAGAAGAGCACACGACGGCCGTGGCCAGGGGGGCTTTCTATCAGGTTCGCCTGATACGCCAGTTGCATCCCTTTCTAGATCGGGACTCCTTACACACGGTCACTCAAACTCTCGTCACTTCTCGTCTGGACTATTGTAATGCTCTCTACATGGGGCTCCCCTTGGGTTGCACCCAGAAGCTCCAGCGGGTGCAGAATGCGGCTGCGCGGGGGATTATGGGAGCGACGGGACGCTCCCACGTGACGCCTCTCCTGCGTGAGCTACATTGGCTTCCTGTGGACTTCCGGGTGCGTTTCAAGGTGTTGGTGACCACCTTTAAAGTGCTCCATGGCTTAGGGCCGGGGTATCTACGGGACCACCTTCTTCCACCAATTGCCTCCCACTGGCCAGTTTGCTCCCACAGAGAGGGCCTCCTCAGGCTGCTGTCGGCCAGACAATGTCGGCTGGCAACCCCCGGGGGAGAGCCTTCTCTGTGGTGGCCCCTACCCTCTGGAATGACCTCCCCCCAGAGATACAAGTGATCCCAGACCTCCGGACTTTCCGTCGGGCCCTTAAAACCCATCTTTCAGTTAGCTGGGCTGGCCTGACCCCATACTGGTTTTAAAGTTTTGATATTGATTTTAAATTTGAAATTCGAAATGTTTTTTGTAATTTTGGGCCAAATTCCATTTAAATCATTTTAAATTATTTTAACTTTTGTATATTATGTTTTTAGTTGGCTGTTCACCGCCCTGAGTCCGAAAGGAGAAGGGCGGTATAAAAATTTAAAATAAATAAATAAATAAATAAATAAATAAATAAATAAATAAATACATACATACATACATACATACATACATACATACATACAGAAATCTTTGAGGAAATTGGAGGGGAAGGTACTAAATCCCACAAATGCTGAAAGTATAATTTAATATTTGAAGTGATCAAATCTATCGATGTCTTGCATTCAACAAAGCAAAACCATAGTTTAGGTTTCACTATTAGTGGACCACTGACTTCAATGGACTAAAAACAACACAGGTGGAAAAAACACACTAGTAAATATTTTATTTCTGGTTTCTCTGAGACTTTAAATGGACCTGCCTGTACAGCCTATAAATTAATTCTTCACCCGAGTTTGTTCCAGAAACTACATCTTCAAAATCACACCCAAGCTTTTCCCAGCTGATGTGGGAATCTTTTTTTTTTAAGCAGAGAACAACAAATCTATTCCCTCCGCACAGTTAAAAAGATGCCTCTAAATTCAGAAGACAAACATCCCAAGCTCTTTGACTGTGTGCTGCTCAAAGAAAAGCAATCTTCAAACACTTTTCACCTCTTTAAGAGAGAGTTCCCTCAAAAGTGTCAGGTCATTCACAAAAGTCAACTAAGTAGCACATTCTTAAGGGATTTTATTTTATTTTTTTCCATCCCTTCTTATGATGTTTTTTGGTTGCTTGTCAAGAAACAGTGTCAAAACAGTTTACACCCCAATATTTTTCTCCAACTACTCAGATAATACAAATCAACTAATATAACTCTGAAAAATGAGAAGGTTTGTGTTAAAACTTTTTTTTTTAAATCACATGCTTATTCTTATTTCTTTCATTAAAAATAATTTTATGAGTTCTTTTCATGAAATTAGAGATAAATGCCTTTTAAACACAAATTCATTCAACTGTTGAATGTTCCATTAATTGTAATTGAACATAGGACCATCAATCTAAAATTAATGCCCTTGCTCTTTGTGATATAAACATCTATCACATCTGGAATGAATGGGCTCATGAGATGAATATTGAATTAGTTTAAAAGCTCACCTACAATGATGACCAATGAGTTACAAACCACATTGGATGGATTCATACACAATGCTAGTCTTTGTGCTACTTTCTCCTCCCATCTATTAATGATAAATTATCATTATTGTTGTTTATTGGTTATTCCTTTAATGGTTACTGGTTTTAAAGTTTGTAAGCCACCCAGAATTGCCTCTAGATGAGATGGATGGCACATAAATCTAATAAATAATCCCAAATCAAAGAAATCACATTATGACTTAGTGTGGAATTAGTTGTACTTTGTTTTTCCGAAATTCCTAGAACAAACACACTGAATCCATGCCTGGCCCAGGACAGGAAGGGTCTGTGAGAAATCGGCAAGCCAACAGTAAGGTGGGGTTGCAAGATGACCAACCCTTCATTTGAATGCAAATGTTTGGGAGTAGCCAGTTATCTTTGACATTAGGCAGATCCTCAGTCCACTGCTAGCCCAGCACCAGGGATCCTATTGTCAAGGATGGGTAGTAAAGAGACCTCCTGAGTCATCTGCAAAACCAGTCTAGGTTTAGGCTTGAAAAAGAGAGAGAGAGCAAGAGCAAGAAGAGGACGTGTGAAATCAGCCCCCACCCCCACCCCCAAGGAGCAGGATGCCTGGCCAAGAAGAAGTTAGGGGATGAACTTCATCTATGTGAGTTATATTTTGGAAAAAGAAGCCAGGATGTATCCAGGTTCTGTACGATGCAACGGCAGCAGCAACCTACCAGCACAAAACTTTCCTTCTGCTACACCTTATGTAGATTACATAGGATACCATCATCCCCAAAGTATGGAGAATCGTGGACAACCTTCAGGGACTTGGGGAACACCTTATGGGCTGCCTAGGGAGGATTGGGGTGCTTATGGGCCAGGAACCTCCAACCCCATAAGCTCCCCCCAGATCAACAGGTCTTCTCCTGGACAGGTTTCCTTCTCTTCTGCTGACTACAGTTCCCTGAACGTTGCTGGTTCCGTGACTTTACCTTCTCTGGACACCATGAATTCAGAGGCAAATTCCCCTCCCCTCAGCCAGCGGCACAGCTCCTATGAATGGATGAGGAAAACGGTCCAATCTACTTCAACAGGTATGTTCTCCCTTCCCCTTCAAAAACTTTCCTCATGCTGGCCACTTTCTGAAGCCAAGGGACAGATTATCCCAAACTGAAAAGGGGGTTTCTTTCTCATCTTCTGATGGGGCTCTTGGGTCACAATTTCGATTTAAGGTCTCAATAATCTGGTTCTCCAAGCAAATGATGGTATGGTCATCATAAAAAGGGGTTCCTTTAAGGGGAAGGGTGGTAAGGAAAAATGGGCTGGCAGAGGCAGAAATGGATGTTTTAAAAAACCCTTCAGCTCCTGATACAAGATGAGGGATATAATTGCTGTGGCACTGAGTGGGATTGCTCCTGAAAAGGTTAGGATTTGCATATGTTGCTTATTAATGTTGGGTTAGCTTGAGGCTTGAATGCAAACCAGCTAAACAAGCCTTCCAGCAGCATCTGATGAAGTGAGCTGCTGCTCACAAATAAATCAGGAAAAAATGGTAGCAGACTGATTTTGGATCCACTGTAGACCAACAGTTTTCCTGCTATACACAACACACATTACAATCTTCATTGAAGTCCTATTTATTTCAAAGCTGGTGGGGAGGGCCTTTGTGCTCTCTGAGCTTGGTTGTTTGCTTGCAGACATTTCATTACCCAAACTAGGTAGCATTAGCAGCAGTGATAATGTTACTAGTTTAGATAATGAAACATCTGCAAGGAAACAACCTAGTTCAGAGAGCACCGAGGACCCCTTTTCAACCCTGAGCTACAAATATTCTCCTTTATTTCACAGCTTCTTTCTCTAAATATCTGTGAATCTGCATCAGCCCTTTGCACTTGAAATCAACCCAGAAGGGTGAACTTTGCACCTTTTAAAACTTTTTGCATAACAGCAGAACCAAACTAGCATTTAAGGGACAATGCTTGCATGCAATTCATTGCTCACCTGGGTTCATTTTCAGGGTAACCTCCATTAACATTTCAAATGGATGCTAAGGATAAAAGGGGCTCTTGCTAGACACCTCTCGGAATGCAGGGATCTAAGAAGCAGAAAATACCTTTGATCTCTTGATAGAGTACCTTCCAGAATGTTAATAACAATAGATTTAACAAACGGGCAGGATAAACATTGCACATGATTTTATAAAAGGCACCTCAGATAGTCTGGAAAATTGTCTAGTTTGATGCTAAAGTAGAACAGGTATGAGAAAATTAGTTACAGCTGCATTAACACTAATATTTATATTGAACACTAATAGAATAGATATCGCTCAGGGTTGAGCTGTGGAGTTCTTGGTGCTGAGCTTGGTTGCTTGCAGATGTTTCATGAGCCAACGAGTCAGATGTCAAATAATGCCACATTAGTATATTTTAATGAGTTAGTAATAGGTCTCCATAACAATCTACACATCTAGCAGCAATCTTCATATTACATGATATGATAGATAAGATTTAGTCACAGCTGTAAATACTGTAGACTGTAAACTGTAAACAAATCCAGTTGAATTTGCTATGTGCCCCAAGCTGTTTGGTGAGTTTATGGTTCAAAGTAGCGTGAGAACTACAATACTCTGGTGTTGTTAAATAAGTTTCAGCACAATGTGAGTTTTGTAAATTCACAGATTTTGACTAAATACACTAAATATGACATTTCCTAAGATGCCTTGAACTACAGTATCCAGAATTCACAGCCTCCCTCATTTGGAAAGTGACTGTAGTATTCTAGAGACATTTGAAGGAATTTGAATGAGGGGAAAGGGTTAGCAAAAACTGTTTTATTACCTGTGTCCTACTTGGTCTTGTCTCTCATCTAGTTTTCAATTTGTGTTAAAATGATTAGCAAAGCTTCCAATCTAGTGATCTTGTTGTAAATCAAAGGTTTGGCAACTTTTAGATGTGTGGATTTGTGGGGCTGGACAATTCTGGGATTTGAGCTCCACACATCTTAAAGTTGCTAAGTTTGAAATATACTGTTGTAAACCAATAAACTGTGTCAGGATTATGAACAAAAACTGGCAATTTTCAAGGCAAATTAGTTTCTAACTAACTCTTTATAAATAAATATTTAAACATATTTCTTAGGAGCTCCTGAACAGGGAACTCCCTGTTTTTAATAGTAGCTCTCCAGTTTCTCATACAAATCAAACAGGGTAAGATGGCAAGATCTGCAGATAAGGAGTAAAAGCCTGGTTTGAATTAAATTATCAAAAGATGGCTTATAGAAATCCCTAATACATTTAGCCTATTGATAGTGTCATAGATACATGGGTGAATGGATGAATGGACAGACAGACAGAGCAACATCTAGTTCACAACTTATCTATATACCGTAACTTTCTTGACTTGGCCTTCTCTGGCCCCTTTCAGACTGCAAATCCCAGAATTCCCAGCTAGTATGGGTTTTATGGTTCTGAGAATTGCATCCAGAGTAGGCTGCAGAAGAACATCTGGATTCATACAATGCTCAGTTAATCTAAAATAGGGTTGGACAGCTTGTGGTAGCATTTGGGGAACTCAACTTTTCTGTTAGCATCTTGTTTGAATAATTTCCTTGAAAATAAAGATGGTTTGTTCGGCTGCGCCCATATGATGTCAAGAGTGCAGTTCTGTTTTCTTAACCTGGGTTTAGCATGGTGTAGAGCTATAACTCCCATTGGTGGCTGGTGAAGCTGGTGGGCCACATCTTTGAAAGGCACTAGATGGGAGGTCTAACCAAATAAGAATTTATTTCCTTGTGCATCTGGAGGCCCAACTTTTGTGTTGCAGCAGACTGAGAAATGCTTTGAATAAGCATGTTACAAGACCAGAGAGACAGTTGCTTCTCCAGTCATTTCTGGAATTCTAGAGAACGTCCTCCATATGGACCCAAATAAATGCACAGTGTGGACCTGTTTCATCATATGAAATCCAAGGGATTAGTAGTCATGCTTAGCCTCACAACTAATTCTAGTGAAGCTCTTAATATCTAACCTACCTGGACCAGAAGCCTTCCTTTCAGGCTCTGCCTTCAGCCATAACCAGTGGGTTTGCAACTAGAACATGTCCTTTCCTTTCTCCTAGGATTCTAAGCTCTACCATCTTCATCTGTGGATGTTATGCTTGTTAACCATTGCTCAAGCCCACTTGTCCATCCTTCATGAATAGGTAGAATGTTCTTTCCAAAGCCTTCCTGAATCAGCTATTGTGGGAATAAGGTCCAAAAGCTAGAGGCATGGCTTTCTTCAACCCAGTTGCCAAAAAATTGCTTTGATAATTCATCCCAGTCTTAATATACAGAAGAGGAAGGTGAACATTTTAACACCATTTTATGGACCTCTGTCATAGCCTAGACTGAGTTTGTTTTTCTAAACTAAAAAAAAGTGCTTTTCAGAGAAGAATGGCTGATTCCATATCTGGGATCCTTCCACTGCTCTTCTCTAAGTGTGCCTCCCTCTCTTCTTTTTGGGAGAGGAAGAATGCACATTTTGACATAACATTGGTTGGATTCATGCATTCTGCTAAGCAGCAATATGGTTTGCTTGGTTTGGGCTGTGTATGTTGCTAAAAAGCTATGGTGTATTCAATAAACCATCATAAAACACATACTTTTTATGGCAATTCTCATGGGGACCTACAAGGACATTCATAAGGTATTGTTTTGATGGCAATACAGACTTTTCAAGGATGGCAAAACACCTTGGAAGTCATTTGTTGTTCAGAAATGGACCATAAAGTCCTTCTATAGTTGCTGTTGCTTGCATGGCAGATGGCCAAACTTTGTTGAGTCATTCAGTTGCTTCTGAAGGCTTATTTAGCACTCACAATGCCAGCTGCTCCACTGTGAGGACAGATGTTAGATTCAAAAGTTTCAGGCTGACTTCCACTGAGGTAGGTCCCCGATTACCAAACACAGTTGACCTGTTATAGACAGACTTCTTGGAGCAAAAAATATTTCGGCAGAGAAACAGTTAAGAAACAGACTGAAGTGCCATCACAAATATTAGCTTAGTAGCATCTCTCCTGCTTTTTATCATCATATTTTGTTATTGGTACTCTCAGGGCCATTTGGGTGGGAACAGTGAGAATCAAGGCCCCCCAAAAGAAAGTCTCATCTAAGATACACTTCCATATTTGAAATGATTAGATGGACAATGCTTCTCATACAAGGTAGCAAAATACCGTAAATCAGTTATATATGAGTTCAAGATCTTTTTCTGGGCCACTGACTATAATGGACCAAAACAAAGGGGGAGGGGAAGAAGCACCCGAGGGCAAGACAAGGGGAGATCCAACCTAGAACTAAGGAGAAATGTCCCAATAGTGAGAACAATTAATCAGCGGAATCGCTTGCCTTCAGAAGTTGTGGTCGCTGCATCACTGGAGGTTTTTTAGCAAGAGTTTGGACAGCCATTTGTCTGAAATGGTCTAGGGTCTCCTGCTTGACCAGGGGGTTGGACTAGAGGACCTCCAGGGTCCCTTCCAAGTCTGCTATTCTCAAGAAGAACTGGCAGCAAGAATGGCAAGGCAGTGAGATAAGTTGAGAAGGTTTGCTCACTGTTAACCTGGGGTAAGTGTAGGGTTAGCGTTAGGGTAAATATAGGGCACATTTAGGCAGGCAAAGGTCTTGAGCAATAAAGTCAAGCTTTTCCTCAAATCTTTTGTTCGCTCTCCCCCATCCTCAAATTCATCAGGGGGGCCTACAAATTTAAACAAAAACAACCACAGCTTCATGATGCCACCCCATCATGTTCGGACTTGTCTTTGGATTGTTCCCAGCGACACCTGTTTTCCCCTGGTTGTTTTTTCTCAGTAGATCCAGGTGCATCCAAAGTGTTTTTGTAACATGGTTGTTAAGTGAATCTGGCTTCCCCATTGACTTTGCTTATAAGAAGGTCGCAAAAGATGACACTGGGACACTGCAACCATGTTAAATGTGAGTCAGTTGTCAAAGTATCCGAATGTAAATCACATTGCATGCAATGTGATGCTGCAATGGTCATGAGTGTGAAAAATGGTCACAGGTCACTTCTTTCAGTGCCGTTGTGACTTTGAACAGTTACTAAGCAAACTGTTGTAAATCAAGGACTACCTGTACTTATACGTAAATCACACACTAGTATCATTATTCATGGAACACCTGTTTATAATTATGAATTATAATTATGAATTATAAATTATGAATGATTTATTCATTCAAATCAAATCTCTGTTAATAATCTTAGACCAGCATAAAAATAGTCATTCATTTGACTGGCACATTATGGATTAAGAAGATGATGACTGATGGTGGACAAGGTTTCCTATCTAACTGGAGAAACATGAATTAGGGGCTGGATTATCCTGGGAGGGTAGAACCAATAGGATTAAAATATGGTTCTATAATCCATTTATATATTTTCATTTCAATGGGAAATTCTATTTTATCCCCCTAAGAGTAGACCTATGAGGTAGGCTCAGCTCAGAGGGACTGCCTCAACATTGCCCACTGAGATCCCATGCCTGAAGGTGGACTTGAACTCTGGCCCAACACCTGAACCATTATTCCACATTGGAGTATTAAACAAGACTTCTCTGAAATTGCATCTTCCAGATGTGTTGGACTACAATCCCAGAAACCTCAGTCAGCATTGCAATTCTGTGAATCCTCTAGCATTGCAGTCTGACTCTTAGCTGGGGAAGGCCCCTGTGAGTCCACTGAAATCTTCCCTACACTGTCACTAGATGCAAAGTTGTGCATTCACAGTTCTGGAAGTTTCTCCCAACACAGATTAACTCTTCACAAAGCAGGCTATAATGCATGAAGAACATTTAAAGGCCTTAGGAGAGAAAGGGGGGTACCCAGTTTTTAGCAACAGCACTTTCACAACTTAAATCTATGTTCTCTGGCCTGGTATGTTCTCCAGCACAGATGGTGATTTGATTTCTGTCTATCATAATTCACTCAAAATCTCTGGAACCGGCCAGGTGAACAATACCGAACAGTCAATCCTTTGAGTAGGAACCTTTTCTCATATGTGTAAGAAAACATCAAGACAGATACCTGCCTGATTCTACTTCAACAAGAACCTTTTCCTCCCCGTGGATTAAGTCATAGCCTTTAAAAGGAGCTTCTAGATTTAGTATGGATCATAGAATACATGTGATTAGACAGACTGATTTGTCTCTTCATTGTTTTAGCTGTTGATTTAAGAACCTTCAAGCCACCAAATCTGGATTCACAAAACACTAAGCCAAACCCAAACAATAACTCATGATGTACAACCCCAATCATTTAAAATGACAGACAATGGATAGGATAGGATAGGATAGGATAGGATAGGATAGGATAGGACAGGACAGGACAGGACAGGACAGGACAGGACAGGACAGGACAGGACAGGACAGGACAGGACTTCTTTATTGCAATCCAGGATCAGACTTTGTGTTAAAAAAAATAAACGCCAAATTTGTTATTTGTACCTTAGAGCTCATAATCTTAGCCAATAGTATTTTATCAGACATAACCCTGGGATATTTTGCACACAAATTAAAGCATAGGTTCTACCATTACTGTCCTATACCTGAACATTTGTGGTCCCTTACTTTTTAATTTTGGGGTTAGTATCTTATATCTCCAGTAGGTAAAAGGTCAAATAACAAAAGAAAAATGAACAGTATAGTATATGCTGCAAGAAAATCCACATTCAGATCTTATTCTAATGATTTTAGAGTTCTCTAAATGAATCTATTCCATGCAAAAATGGGTTTAAAATTCAGTAGTGTCAGATCTTGAGATAAGTTTCTAAAACAACATGAACACACCAAAACACCAGACACTTTTTGATTGCCAGGCAATCCTGGCCAACACACAGTTTAAAAATTCATGGATACAATTTTACCATGAATATATTACCAATCATTTAAGACTGAAAGTAAAAACTAGAGTGAGAGGGAAATACCCAACTAACGTAATTTTGATTTGGTATATTTTAAATCCTTTAAAACATTCTTCATTTTAAATAAAAATTTCCAAGACCTCATACTATTCATAGATACACAGCAAAAATTATCACAATTACAAACTAATTACTGAGGAAATCAGAGCAAACTAAGAACCATCATTTGCAGTCAGGTGTTCAAAAACATTAAAAAGGAGCCTAAAGGGCAGCAATTAAAAGCTGCATTAAAATGTCTTTGATAACTACAAGGTATGATTCAACCAGTTAAATGTCTCTGCTAAGCCAATTCCAGAGCAAAAAAGCCATAACTGAAAAACAGGGATATCTGAAGGATTAATCTTAGGCTTAGGTTTAAAAAGTCAAGATGGTGATGATGATTGAAATCCTGCCTCATAAATGAGGAGTTTGGGCTGTGATCATGCAATTGCAGTCGCCATCTTGACTGTTTTGAGCCTTCGGGTTGCTCCTGCGGAAAGGGCCCTTAGTCCAGTCTCTACCTACAGTATCTTGCTTCTGAAGACCCTCTGAAGAAATGTCCAGTTTCAGACAGGGAGAAATAGGCTATGCTTGAGAGACATGGAAGACCATTCCATACAAGTCTTTCCTCATTCGTTTATTCATCTCTTATATTTCTGTTCAGCTTTTCTTCAAGCAGCTCAAAAATCTTAGAAGACTTCATTTCTTTCCCAATAGCAACAATTCTGAGAGGTGTTTTGGGTTGACTTGCTTAAAAGTCACTAAATATGTTTTCATGGATGAGGGTAGACGTCTCCACCTAGACCTGGCCCAGTGTCTTCACTACTATACCACACTGTCTTTATGGTTACTCTTAGCAGTAGAGAGACAACCAGTGGTATTGTTCAACAGTCAAGGTGTCCTCACTTGGCAGCTGTTAGATGAGACAATAGTAACTTTCATGGAGCTTTAATACTTTTAACACAAAGACCTTCATTCTATATTGCTTTTATGGATTGGAATGGAGTTGGTGCCCCTTGTCTATGTTACAACTCAGGAATAAGAGCTAAAGCAACCATTTTATTATTTAACATTACAAATGCATATGATGCTGGAAGAAGTGGTATAAATAAAACAATGTTGCCCTATCAAGAACAAGACTCATCAAAATGTAGAGAATCATGAACTGAGAGAAGGATTATGAAGATCTAGTCATGAAACAAAATGCTGAGTCCCATATGTAAGCTTTCTTTCAGGAAAAGTAAAAATTAAAGATGCAAAGCCTAAACTACATTTGGAGTAGGAGGTTAAAAGAAAGTTTAGCTAGATTTAAATATTATCAATATTTTATCAACATTGACTAAGTGATGGATGGAAGATGCCCTTAAAACTTGTACCTTCTGGGATTATAGAAAAATATTAATAAAGGAGAACATTTGTTGAAATGAGAAATCCTTGGTGCTCTCTGAGTTTGGTTGTTTGTTGCAGATGATTCATTACTCAAACTAGCTAACATCATTAATGCTCAAATGATATTACTTAGTTTGGGTAATGAAATGTCTGCAAGAAAACCAAACTCAGAGCACACCAAGGATTTCTCATTTCAACAAATTCTCTCAGAAAAAGTATTCTTGGTTCCTTTCAAAATCTTATCACTAAGCTAAGCTTCCCCAACCTGGCATCCTTCAGATGTTAGAACCACAATGTCCCTCATTCTCAGTTGCCTTCAAGACCTTTTCTCATTTGGCTTCCTCTTTCCACTTGGGGTTCTCCAGAGAAGCTGAGATAGAAATCTTCTCCCTCATACTTGTGGAGCCTACCTAGAAGACGCCAGGCTGGGGAAGGCTGTTGGTGAACCTCTCCTCTAACCCTTTGAAGCTCCTTCGCCTGGATGAAACTGGAAAGGGATGGAATTTCCAAATGGGGAGGCAGAGCTCAGCTGTTGTCCTGCTGAATTCACAGACATGGACAAATTCACAAATTCCTGTGACCAGGAAGATGCCGGCTGATGTAAAACAGGAGCTAGGCTCAAGCAGAGAAGACAGGGAAAACCAGGGGCAATTTGAATGCTAATTTATTTTCTTTATAAACTAGTTGTGAGGTTCAGGAGCCTCATCCTGCTCTTCCTTGTCCCTTGATTCCATTGTCTTGAGTCCAGGGGCTGGCTTGCCATATCAAGCAACAGACCTTATTTTGACACTTTTGGGGGGTAGGGAGGGGGGCTTTGATATGCATCCTGGCTTCTGCTCCTTTTCTTTAGCAGTTATATTGCCGGAAAGACTGATGATTTTCACAGCAAATAAAGAGGCCCTCTCTTGGCTTTTATTGTGTTCTGAAAAAATGCCCTGTGAATTTTATGGCCAAGGGGAAACCTCTCCCCCCCACCCACCCACTCCTCCCCAAGAGCAAGACTGCCAGAATAACTCGAGTATCCTTAAAACAGGTCCTGGTTTTAAAACACCTGGTGAGTTGTTTTGTTCAGAGTCAACAACCTGATTCTCTCTGATTACAAAAGACCCCTTTAAATGGGTCTTCCACCATTCCTTTAGCACATCCCCATTACACATTCTAGTCCAGGGCACCCACCCTTCTTTCCTACTTCTAATATCTCATTTAAAAAACAAAAGCATTCTTTTTAGCCTTTATATGCTCTCATATTCTATTTTCCACCCTCTGTTTCAATGACTGTCTGGTTCATCTTTTAAAATGAAGAGCTTTAAGAGAGAAAAGGAGAAAAGGACGTTGATCCACTTCATGGTGAAAGTTGCAGCTTGAAAAGCAGCAGGTGGAACCTCTTCAAATCTGGCTTCAGGGTTTTCAAAACAGCCACATACTTAATTTTGTAAGTCTCTGAGCATAACAATTCTAAATAGCAGCAAAAATGTAACATGTGGGGAGTTATCGTACAGTGCATGACATAGATGATGGGATATTTTAGTGTTAAAGATAGCTTAAAGAGAAATTATTCAGGAAATTATTTTCCATAAGGCAAGGCTTTCTAAAAATGCAGTTTCAATCTAGACTTTTTTAGTGAGAACCCTTTAGTTTTTTGGAGTAAAAATTCAGTTCCTTAAATTATATTTTTGAGGGAAAATTCCAACTAACTTCTCTGAAATGTGCCAAGCATACATAGGATTCAAAATTAGAACATTCCCCATCTTGACAATTTCTGCAAATTTCCAGTTAGGTGGACCTTAAAAGTTGAAGTTCTACTGCATCTGGAGGTCTCAATGTCCCTGATTCACAGCAAGAAAGTCAAATCACCACACAAATGTCATTTATGCAAGTTATTTGTGCAATGTTGCCATGATATACATGATATCTGTCTAATGTCTAAATCTGTAGACCATCAAACAGAAGAAAGCTATTTCAGTGGCAGATCATTTCTGCTGCTTTGTGAAATTTACTGAAACCAAATTTAAGCCCTTAAATGCTATTGGTTCAGTCATTGTCCTCAAAGGTTAACACTTAAAGCTTATTTCTCTTTCCAAAAATATATCTGTAATGTTGACATAGGGACCAAATAGAAATCCTATACATACAGTCCTTCAAACTAAGATTTGCATCTATTGTCAGAAGGCAGGAGTTTTGCCAAGTTCTTTAAGCAAGAGATCCTAACTCTTCCTCCACTTAAATTTACCTTTTGGTCTCTGATTAGCTAGATCACCCTGTGTACAGCTCCAACAAGCATGAAAAGTAAGTCCAACTGCAAGAGGTTTGTGGCAATTATTCTAAGGCAGAGTTTCTCAATCTTAATAACTTTAAGATGTATAGACTTCAACTCCCAGAATTAGGAAAGTTCCAGAGCTTGAGAAAGGAGAATTCTCTTCTTATTCCTACGGTTTCCAGCACCCAACCATACTCTTTGATCTCAAAAAGCTAAACAGATGATCACTAGAAAATCCTAGGGTTATAGCCTAATGGAGAAGTTTCAAAAATCCGGGAAGAAGACAATAACACTTCCCTATTATTGCCAAGAAAAATACATTGGTATTTCCATCAAGTCATCAGGGCCAAGCTCAACTTGATAGTAACTTGTTATGTTTTTTTTAAGTCCCCTGTAAGCAGACAAAGGGAAATCTCAGAAGCACAAGCTTCATTCCTACAAACATTCAGTGTGCTGGCACGGTCAGTGAGTGACCAAAAGATTCTGGTCAGAGAGTTTGCTGTGCTTTTTTGCATTATGTATTTCTGGGTGGACCCTTTGGGTATTCTGGACTGTCATTCCCATACACCACACTGATTGGACGGGTTGAAAAAACAGGTAGCCCTCAACTTACAACCACATCTGAGCCCAAAATTTATGTTGCTAAGTGAGAAATTTGTCAGGTGAGCTTTGCCCCATTTTACGACTTTTCTTGCCACGTTAAGTGAATCACCACAGTTGTTAAATCAGTAACCCGGTTGTTAAGCGAATCTGGCTTCCCCGTGGACTTTGCTTGTCAGGAGGTCGCAAAAGGGGGTCACATGACCCTGGAGTACTGCAACCATCATAATTATGAGCCACTTGCCAAGCATCCAAATGTAAATCACGTGACCATGGGGATGATACAATGGCCATAAGTGTGAAAAATGGTCTTAAGTCACTTTTTTCAGTGCCGTTGTAACTTTGAACGGTCACTAAATAAACTGTTGTAAGTCGAGGACTACCTGTATGGCCTACCACTTTTGAAGTTGATCAGCTGGAGAAAGGCTCCCATTAAGTCAAGAGACAAAGGTGCCCTTCAGGTTTAGTGGGAAATGACATATGTTTACAGGCCAGGAGCAGATCCATGAATGGCTAATATTTCCAACACAAAATGTCTTCCCACCCAAATTCTGATGCCCTTGCAAAAACTGCTGTTAGCAACAATCTACTTCTTTCCTGTCTGCAGAAGCCTGCCACAATTCGTGCAGGTCAGGAAATGTTTTTGCAAACTTTTAGCTGTTTTAGAAGTTATGGGTAAAGATGCTTGTAGAGCAAAACCAAAAGATGCTTGAATACATATGCCTTCTTATCCCTGACCCAGCCAGCGTGATTATAGGCACACTTTGAAAATAATTGAACGTAATTTTGATTGTTGTGCAACTGTAACATCTCTCTGCTATTACTTAAGGCAATCTGACTTTCCCAAGAATTCCTCATGGGCCTGAAAAATAACTGCCACTGTTTTAAGGAACCAACTCATCCCACGAATGTCACTTTTAAAGCAGAGTGTGTTTTTGTAGGCTTGCACAGAAGCCTAAAACAGAAGAAGTGCTTTCATGAATAACAGTGAGATGCTGGGTTCACACAAAGTCTAAAGCAGGGGTCTCCAACCTTGGCAACTTTAAGACTTGTGAACGTCAACTCCGAGAATTCCTCAGCCAGCAAAGGTTCTGGGAGTTGAAGTCCACAAATCTTAAAGTTGCCATGGTTGGAAACCCCTGGTCTAAAGTACTTCTTCCAAATCATTTTTGAAGCATAAGAATTAGACCAGAGGTGCTTTGCAAATACTAGTAATATTTATATTGGAATTGGAATATTCTTTATTAGCCAAGTGTGATTGAACACACAAGGAATTTGTCTCCAATGCATAAATTCTCAGGCGTACATACAGTACACTTACATACAGTACATTTAATAGTAATTTTTTGTAAATGGTATTATTTTAGTTCTGCCTGGAAGACAGGCTTAGCAAAAGTAGTGCTGGCATTTTCCAGCATATTTGCATCTTCTTTATATGGTTTAGCCAAAGCCTGATTAGACAGGTCCAAGATTTCAGGAGCAAATGCAAACTTTTCTTACTTTCTTTTTCAACAGGTAAAACAAGAACAAGAGAGAAGTACCGTGTGGTGTACACAGATCATCAGAGGTTAGAACTGGAGAAGGAGTTTCATTACAACCGATATATCACCATCCGAAGGAAGTCTGAACTTGCTGCAAACCTGAGACTTTCTGAGAGACAGGTAGAGCCTCAGTTACTTGCATAGGGCAGGATTTCTGTCCAATTCAGAACAAAGGACCAGTTGGGTGGGTGGGAAAACATGGAGAGAATATCTCCTGAGGTCCTTGGTGCTGCCTGAGCTTTTCTTGTAGATGTGTCTGCTAGCACTGATGATGTCACCTAGTTGGGTAATGAAATGTCAGCAAACCAACAAGCTCAAAGACCACCAAGGACCCCGCAGGTTAACCCTGAGCTACAAATATTCTCTTCTATCAACACTTTTGCAGATTCAAGGCAATCCATGCTTTTCCTGTGGTCCCTTTTATAGATAAATGACTGAAAGAAGCCCTGGATTAGCCATTAAGCCCATGCTTAGTGCCCCAAGAAAAGATGGCACCATAGAGATATTTCCTCTAGCTGTCATGCCCTTCACTGTTTTACTGCTACACTCAACTTCTGTTAATTTTTTTTGTAATTGTTCTTATTTGCTGCAGTAGACTTTAATCTGCATTATTATTATTATTATTATTATTATTATTTTAAAAACTTCTTTTTGGCCCAGTGCGGAGGTAAAGTTTAAAAATTTGGCTTACAGGTGGCATCAGATATCACATTTGTTTCTCATCTTATGCCCTGGAGCTTTTGCTCCCCTTGAGCACTAATGTTGGGTTATGCTTAGGGCACCCATTGGCCTTAATGCAGCCCTGATAGAAAGTGTAATTGACTGGATTAGAATGGCTTCAAGCAGCCTGTTCCCCCATACTCATCAAGGATTTGGTCCAGGGGTGAAATGCTCCCGGTTCGGACCGGATCACCCGATCTGGTAGCGATGGTGGTGGGTGATTCGGAGAACTGGTAGCAAAAATCCCTGTGGGCCCCCCCCCCCCATGCCCAGCTGAGCTGCGCGATCATCAGAGGCTGTTTTTTTTACTTTTAAAAGCATTTTTTCTACAACCTCTTTGGCCGAAAAAATGCTTTTAAAAGTTTTTTTTAAAAAGCCTCTGATGATCGCTCAGCTCAGCTGGGATCATCAGAGGCCTTTCAAAGCATTTTTTTCTGCAACCCCTTCGGCCGAGGAGGTTGTAGGGAAAAAAATGCCTTTAAAAGCCTCTGGCGATCCCAGCTGACTTGCCTGATCGCCAGAGGCTTCTAAAAGCATTTTTTTCTGCAACCCTTTAAGGTTGTAGAAAAAAATGCTTTTAAAAGTAAAAAAAAAAGTTGGCCATGCCCACCCAGTCACATTACCCCCCCAAGCCACGCCCACAGAACCGGTAGTAACAAATTTTAGATTTCACCCCTGGTTTGGTCACTCAGATTTTGAAAACCTCCTTTCAACAAGCAATGTCAATGGAGAGGCCAGATTCATTTAACAACTGCGCAACTAACTTAACACCGGGTCATAAAATGGGGCAAAAGTCACTTGACAAATGCCTCCCCTAGCAGCAGAAAGTTTGGGCTCATCTGTGGTCTTAAGTCAAGGTCTACCTGTATCTCTCTGCAGGGACTTCTTTGGGTGATGTGCTCCATAACATTGCCCTTGACTTACCTGCTAGGGGCTAGTTTTCCTAGGGGGTGTTGGGTCAAAGAATAAAACATAGAAATCATAGAATAACAGAATTGGAAGGGACCTTGGAGGTCTTCTAGTCCAACCCCCTGCTCGAGCAGGAGACTCTCTACCATTCCAGACAAATGGCTGTCCAGTCTCTTCTTAAAAGCCTCCAGTGATGGAGCACCCACAACTTTTGAAGGCAAACTGTTCGGCTGGTTGATTGTTCTCACTGTCATGAAATTTGTCATTAGTTCTAAGTTGTTTCTGTCCTTGATTATTTTCCATCCATTGTTCCTTGCCTTCCATTTTGGTGCTTTGGAAAATAGGTATCATGTCACCCCTAGTCCTTCTTTTCACTAGTCTAGACATACCCGATTCCTGCAACCGTTCTTCATATGTTTTAGCCTCCATCCCCCTAATAATCTGTGCTGCTCTTCTGTGCACTCTTTCCAGAGTCTCTACGTCTTTTTTATATTGTGGTGACCAAAACTGGATGCCAAGTGGGGTTTTACTAAGGCTTTATAAAGTGGTACTAACACTTCATGTGATCTTGATTCTATTCCTCTGTTAATGCAGCCTAGGATTGCTTTAGACTTTGCTCATCTTTAAGGCTCCCAATGCAAAATGATAGAAACTCTTTTTACTCCCTTCCTGTTTTGCTCTTGCAGGTGAAAATCTGGTTCCAAAATCGCAGAGCCAAAGAAAGGAAACTAATGAAGAAGAAAATGACCAGTTTTGATGGCGGCAGCCTGGGCTCCATCCAGAGTGACTCTGGTTCCATGAGCCCTATTCCAGTTCATGACCCACAGACTCACTCAGAAATGGCTGGCACTTTGTTTCCACCCCCACCCCCACCCCCACCCCCACCCCCTCCTCCTCCTCTTTCCATGAATGGCCTTCAGCACAATGGAACAATTACACGAGTTGTGGTCTCTCCGTGAGGACTTTCCGCCAAGTCAAGAACACAGAAACACAAGTTTGCAGTGGAGCCAACAGAGCAGTTGGCACTACAACTCCCACACCTGGCTTCCTCATGGCCATTTGCAAAAGACAGAGGGCTTTCCACCAAAGCTTGGTGGCCACACAACCATTTTGGACAAGTCACAAGAGGTCCTGTGATACTGAGGGAGGGGGGTAAACCATGAGCTCTCGGTTACAAAGTTGTGCTGGTTGGAGGCAGCGAGAATGGCTGGAGCAGAACGCCTCTCCTGCTTCTGTACTAGTGGTCCTGCACTTTGTTTGACTGGAGATTGGAAGATTTCACACCCTTTGGCAACTTCAACCCCTTGTTTTATATGTTTCCTGGTTCACAGGGTGAAGACACGGTGTCAGAAGAAATGCCACACTAGCATAACTTATTGTCAGGGTTGGGCCTATGACACCTGCTTTGCAGAAGGAGAGAGATAGTGCTGGATGTGGAAGAAAGCACAAAGCACAACTTGCTGTGAATCATAGCTTTCCTGTTTTTTAAATATATATATATATCCTAAGATTCTAGTCTTTATCACAATGATATAGGTTGGGAGGGAGTGATGTCTGTTTTTTTAAAAAAAATCATAATCCAGGTTTCTAGGGATTGAGAAGATGGAGATGAGGTTCTGGAATTTTTTTAGAACTCTCTGCTTCTTCCACTACTATAATATAAACTATACATGATGCAAATCTGCCCAATTTGCACTATTTTTTATCAATCATAATATTCAGTTTGTTTTGGTGTGGGACTGGCTCATTTGAATGCTGGATTTTAGTGCACAGATATCTGACACCATTAAACAAATTTGCAGATCAATCAGAGTTATTCTTCTATGGATTACTGAAAATCATGTTGTTAATTTGAGATTCCTAATCCAGAATGCTCCCCCCAGAGGCTTTCAGTCTGGTTCCTGCCTAACTGTAAAAATGGTACACTTTTCAAACATTGCCCACTTGTAACAGCAAGCGGATCACCGAGTTTCAAAGCCATCCCAAGCGTTAAACAAATCTTCTGAGGGAGATCACAAAAAGTTGAAAGGTTGGTGAGCAATTTTTGCTCTATGTCTGGAATATAAAGTACTGTCATAGAAAGTAGAGAGTTTAAGATTATGTGAGAAATCTCTCCCAACGGCTTTATTCAAGAGACACCATCATCCCCAACACTTCCTATGAGTTTTCTAAAGATGCCCAAATTCACGCCATGTACCTTTTAGCTTATTTCCACATTAGGAATATTGGGTAAATGTGAAGACTACCATCCTTATTTTGTTTGAAGTCAGGGGCAGTTTCCTGATTGGTAATTATTGGCCAATGCAATGAAAGTTTGTACCTCATTGGTAAGACACAAACAAGGCTTCCATCTTCTATAGTTGGACTTCAGATCTAGTTCAAAGTTGCATTTGGAAGTTCAGAAGTATGAATTTTGTACTAATGATAAGACAATTCTGTGATCCATTGGGTCATCCTTTGAGAGAAAGGCATAAGAACTGATGTGATCAGAAAATTAAATTTTAGGTTGACCATATTCTTTAGTGAAGGGTCCATGGTTATCAAGAACAGCATATCTCATAAGTAGAAAAATAATTGTAGTGGTACTGAACTTCAATAATAAGTCATATTTACTTACCTAAACAGAAAGACATGGGTGAGTAGAGCTGGAGTAACTTCTGGCTTCCTGATGACTTCTCCAGTGACTTGTGGGAAGCTGGCAGGGAGCATCGGAAATCATACACATGACTTCAGAGATGCTGCAAAGGCCATACTTTGCAAATAAAACTGAACATTTTAACTCCCCAGGAGTAATGGGGCCAGATTTTTAAAATTATTCCTTAAGGTTTTACGTACCTTGATTCAAAAATTGTAATGCACCATTTGGGCTAATGAGGGTACAAACTGATAAACACAGTGAGAGTTTTAATAGTATATAACTGGTTTTTGAAAATACCCATTTTGTGATTCCAAGTTGCTAATGTTGAGGATGTCTAAGTGGCTCTAAACAAACACACAGGCCTTCATTTTTCTTGGGCCAAACATAAAACTGCTGATACTTGGTTACCCAATTCCAATTTAACAGAGTTTACAAAACTATTTCAAATTAATATCCTAAGAGAGTTCTTAGAAGATCCCAATGTTTACAGCTGCATTTCTCAAACTTGCCCACTCTAAGTTGTGTGGACTTCAACTCCCAGAATTCCCCAATTGGCATGGTGGCTGTGGAATTGTAGGAGTTGAAGTCCATACATCATAGAAATCGTAGAGGTTAAAAACACTGATCTAGAGTCTTTAGGAACTCACCAAAATACCATGTCAAACTTTCAGGAGATCCAGACTGGTGAAGACTTAGCTACAAAAACCTGATGGCCACATTCCAATGCTTTCTTCTGTCATATATAATGTGACAATCAGGGTTAGTTCCAAATCATGTAAATTGAAGACATTAATTCTCCCTACACAATCCAAGTATGCTTTGACAATCATTTTTTTAGACTGCCATGGAGATCTCCTTTGAGAGCCATCCAGAAGACATTGGAAACACAAAGTGCAGAAGAAATGGGTTAAACCCATGGAAGGAGAGAAGGGAAAAGACAGGCAGACTTGCAAGATATTTTTTTAAACTATAGTTTTTCTTGATGATGATTTTATCCATTCAGTCTAGTCCAACTCTTAGTGATTCTACGGGCCAGGTCTCTCCACATCTTGATCTTGCACAACTTGTTTGAGTTGTTTTGTGCTCTGGCTGGTGTCAACTTTGAGTCCACCCACTATGTTCTTTGGAGGCCTGGTTTCCTTTTATCACTAACTCTTCCAAACATCATTGCTTTGACCACTGAATTCCCCTGCACAACATGGCCAAAGTAAGTGAAACATAGCTCTTAGTATAGGTCTAGCCTTCTTGTGGACTCATCTGATCAAGGCTATCTTGTAGGGCTGACATCTTTTTCTACTATGTCCCTATGTCGTTGCCTTCACTTTGTCCACATGAATGAAACACACTTAATAAAGTAGCATTTTCCCTTTTCTTCCAGCCACATCCAAAGGTACTTCCAAGGGGTACAAAATCTGTTTCGCACTCTCACTATTACACTGGAAGGGGAATCAAGGGATTACACTCATAGAAATAGACACAATAGAGTTAGGCTAGGAATTGTCAGAAACTTCACATCAGAATGATTTTCTATTAACTGAACAAAATTAATAGAAACAAAGGAATTGGGTTTGTCAAGTCTAATGAACAGAAGGACGAGGGGTGAGATGAGAGCAGTTTTCCAGTATTTGAGGGGCTGCCACAAAGAAGAGGAGAGGTCGATTTATTCTTCAAAGCACATGAGTGTAGAACAAGAAGCAATGGGTTGAGATCCCACCTAGACAAGTGCAATCCTCGCAGCTGTCAGCCTATGAAGGAATAGAACCGCAAATTGTTTGGTTTCAATTGGTTTGCCCATAATACCTAAAAAAAAGTTCAGGTTTTATTAATATTTATACCTTAAATATTTTCTGTGTTATTATTATGTTTATCCAGTACATTTTCACATATTTGCAAGACCACCACACATGATGAAATGAACCTGGATTTTGATTACATTTCCAGCACTTATTAGAAGTCCCTTTACACATTTTTGCTAGTCTGTTGGGGTCCAATGATACATCATTTTATAGAAATTTTCTTTCAAGTTCTAATTTAATGTAAATTAAAGGAGAAATTTCTTAACAGTGAGAACAATTAACCAGTGGAATGGATTGCATTCAGAAGTTGTGGGTGTTCCAACACTGGAAGGTTTTAAGAAGAGACTGGACAACCACTTGTCTGAAATGGTATAGGGTCTCCTGCTTGAGCAGAGGGTTGGACTAGAAGACCTTCAACATCCCTTCCCACTTTGTTATTTTTTTAAGACTTAATACTTAGAGAACATGATAAAAAGCAGACGCCCCGATATATGGCTCTTCAGATTTTCCATTATCTTCATGTCATCCCAACCTTAGAAATGTGAGCTTGGAACTCTTATGCAGTGCATGCTATGGTACCTTAAACAAAATGCCTTATCTAAGGCTCTTTCTGTGAATCCTCCACAAATCTGCAGTTCCAGCTGCTGGCCAGACAATGCAATCTCTTCAAGATGAATAAAAACTCAGGGATCACTGCTAAAATACATCTAAAGAAAATGGAGATAAAGGTCCAGACAGCTCAGGAAAAGAGCTTTATCTCTTATTTCATAGATAAAACAAGAAAAAGCAGAAGAGATAAACATATGCTATCTGACGGTGGGTTCTAACAGAGGTTGTGGGGAGAGCCAGCAAAAGACCATCAAAATTGAATCACAGATAGGCTGGCCTATCTAAAGGCACCTTTGGGAGATCAGAAATCCATCTGTGCACAGGTTCTCATCTGGACTTCCACCAGCGGTTGGTTGGTTGGTTGGTTAGTTAGCTGGATAGTTAGTTACACATAGTCCTGAAACAGCAACAGCTCTGTAAAAGGACAAATACCTATACTGAAAATCTCTTTCTTTCTTTCTTTCTTTCTTTCTTTCTTTCTTTCTTTCTTTCTTTCTTTCTTTCTTTCTTTCTTTCTT